>ML105846.1:0-44411 GCA_003697995.1 Taxidea taxus jeffersonii | reverse complement strand
GCTCAGTGTTTGTTGTCACGGGATGGGCGCTGTCGTCGTCTGGCAGAATCCGGTGCAGTTACGCGGTGGCATGTTGTTCCATCACATAACTCGCTGTCGCCTTATCCTCTGCTGCGCCACGCGGCCGGTTTCCAGTGGGGGCTGTCACGTGTACGTGCTGCTGAGAACCTCTGCGTGTCCGGGTCATGACAGCCGCCGCCGCCCGGTTGTCCAGTGAGCGCGCCGGCTTGTCCCCGCGCCGGCCGGGAGCGCCGCGCTCTGCCCTCCGAGCCGTTCAGCCTTTCGGGTATGCGCCCTGGTACTTTGATCTTTAACTTGCGGTTCCGTGTCTGTTAGCCATTTGTTCTCTTTTGGGAGGCCGTCGTTGAAGTCTTTTCTGACTTCGCTACTGGGTTGTGTCTTATTTTGAGTTAATAGACTGCACTGTTTGTGGCAGTGTCAGGCTTGTGCAGAATCGAGCAGATAGTACCTAGTTCCTGCGTGTCCCACGTGCGCCTTCTCCCCCCCAAGCTGTCCCCTGTTCCGAGCATCTGATGTCAGTGTGATACACGTGTAGCAACTCGTGCACCCGTTCTGATACATTGCTAGTTAGTAAAGTCAGTAGTTTACATGAGGGTTCATGGTCGCCATAGTTCTACAGTCTACACAGTACGCAGCCTTCGTAGACTGCCTTGTCTCGCCAAGCGGTGTGCTTTTACGGTTCCTTCACGTCTCTTCGTGGCTCGTCTCTTCGTGGCTCGCTAGCGGTTTTTTTTATTGCTGAATGATGCTCCATTGTCTGGATGCCCCGGCGTTTGTTTGTTTATATTTTGAAGGCTGTCTTGCTTGCTTCCAGTTTTTGGCAGTTGCAACCTGTTGTACACGTTTGTGTGCAGGTTTTCAGCTCCTTTGGGTCAGCGTTGAGGGCCATTGTGCTGGATGGTCCGGTGAGACTGTGTTTGGCTTTGCAGGAGGTCACCAGACTCCTCCAAAGTGGTCGGGCCACTTTGCATTCTGCATTTTGCATTGCATTTGCACCAAAATGAATGAGAGTTCCTGTTGCTCCACATCCGTTTCTGCATTTGGCATTATTTTTACTATTTTTTAATTTTAGCTTTTCTAATAGGTTTGTAGTGGTATCTCATTGTGTGAATTGCAGTTCCCTTATGAGATAGAAAGTAAAGCCTCTATTCCTATGCTTCCTTGCCATCTGTATATCTTTGGTGAAGAGCTCTGTCCTAGGAGTTCTTTGTATGGACTGTGTGTGAGTGCTTTATACTTTCCCGTTCACTCTTTTAAGGATATCTTTTCATGAAAGAAGTTCCTAATCTTAATTTTGCTTAATTCATTAGTCTTTTCATGTTTAGTGCTTTTGGGACCTGTGTAAGGAATATTTGACAATTGTAAGATTATGAGGACCTTTTCCTATATTTTCACCTAGAAGCTTTGTTGTTCTGCTTCTCACCTTTAGAGTGGTAATTCATCCTCTGCTGTTGAAGGGCATTGGCACTGCTGTTGTAAATGATGCTTCTGTGAGCATTTCTAACCATGTGATTTTGGTCCATCTGTGTACACATTTCTGTACCTAGAGGCGGAAGGGCTGGGTTGGCGGGTCTGTGTGTCTTCAGCTTTGCTCGGTGCTGCCAAATGGTTTTTGAGCACCTGTCGTGATTTTCACTCTTCCTAGTGGGATGTGAGGTTTCCGGTTGCTCCACATCCTCATCTGTCCTTGTTTTTTCCTGTCTTTTTAGTTTTAGCCCTCCTAGTAGATGTGCAGTTCACTTTTCTAAAAGAGTATTTTTTGTTTCCTATTTATCAGACCTTGGATTTCTCACGACAACCTCGTAGGTATGCAGGATGGAGATCAGCCTCCGCTTTGGCTGAAGAACCAAGCTGAGCAGCAGATACCGGCTTCACAGAGACCTTACTGAGCACTTGGCGGGACTGACATTCCTAACGCTCGTGACTCCCAGCCCTGCTTCCATCACCGTCTCCCTAATCTGTGACCTGTAACCCATGTTTTAATCTATAGATACCCACTTTTAAAGATATGTACATCAAAAATAATATGTACTGTGCATACATACTTCCTTGGAAATTGGGACACAATCTTGGACTGGGCTCTCCACGATTTTCTGTGGTGTCCTTTAGCTCTACTTGATTGTCGCCGTGCTAACCCTTATGGTACGTTCGTGGGGCTGAGAATCAGCAGGATGGCAGCAAATACATCCACAAAAAATTACTCTGTTGTATACAGAAAATCAGGTTTTTGCATTGTCTAAGGGAAGCATTGTTCTCAGCAGTAGACTCCCAGGTCATTCTCAGAAAGGCCCCGTTCCTTTTAGATCTTGGTCCTTGAATTGTCTTAGCTAGATGGGGAGGCCGTAGGCACTGGAGGATTGTCTTGTAATCCGAACACACCGTCGGTCCACTGGGATGACGCCTGGTGTCCAGTGCACGCCCACCCGAGTCTGAAGTCTTCTTTAGCCGTAAAGATGTACAGGTGCTAAAACAAATATTTGAAAGACGGCTGATACGTTTAAAAATAGAGACGGTGTCGTTATATGAGGCTTGAAAAGGAAAGCCCACACAGATACGAGAACTGACAACGTGGGCATATTGAAGGCACATCTGGGTAAAGGGGAGCTTTGCTGTGGGAACGCGAGTGACCTGAGCCTGGCAGGGACCATTTAGTGAATCTCTGACCAGGTGTTTCTCCTTAACTCTATGTCAGGTAACATTTCTTGTCACTTATCATGAAGCCGCTATCAGTGTTTCAGACTCTAACCGTCTCACTGACACCACTCATGGTTTAGACAAGCAGGGTGCTTCGACCTGACTCCCAGTTGTGACTTTTTTATACTGAAAGACTAAGCAGAGTTCGGCTTACGATGGACATAACTTACTGTTGGGAAAACCCACGTTTACTTGCTGGTTTTGCAGTAGACACAAGGTTGAGATTGGGGTCTCCTCTCAGAAATCATGACCCTGAGAGGCATGGGAGCCCGATTAATTGGGAGAGAGTCTTAAACTGCGAGTTCAAGCTTGCTTCCAGTTCTGCCCTGGCTAATTGTGTGATTTTTGATCAAGTGGCTAAGTTTTTCTGGGGTCTTAGTTTCCTTGGCTCTACAACCAGGGGACGGAGTGTAGAACTCATCTTTTCCCCCCTAGTAAGTTTTCTTACCTCTTAACCTAACCTCTTTTGAGTAGGTAATACATTATAATGCTTCAGAATTTAAAAAACATGGAAGTCCCTTTCCCAGCCCTATTCCCCAGGCAGATGGTCACATTTTCACAGGTTACCAATGCTATCATTTTTTCTGTAGTTTTACAAGGATATTTTATGCACATACAAGCAAAATATGTGGTATGTCTATCCCACCCTCCCTTTTTTGAAGGAGCGATAGCACCTAGAACATACTGCTTTTTTTTCATTGACTACATTTTGAGGATTACTTTTTTATATGAGTACATTCCATTTCCAAATGAATATTTGCCCAATAGGAAATATATGTGAACAAGTAAGGGGAGAAATTCAGGAGGTGCAGAGTTTTCCCTGGCGGCACCCACCTCTCCTGGTGCAGATGCTTCTGAGTTGGCGGATGCTTGTTCCCTTGGAGGGAAGCAGGTGCGCGGGGCTGGCGCCGTGAGCTCCAGCACTTCCTTTCCTGACGGGGGTTCTGTGGGGGAAAGTGCTGTAGATGCATCTCAGCTGGCCTCCTGGGGGCCGCTGCATGGCTAAGGAGTACATGCAGGAGATAAGGACGGCTGGTGGGTACATAGCAAGCTGGACGAACACTGACTTAGGGAATTTTGAGGTGCAGGCATGGGTCAGGCTACAGGTGGAGATTAGGTATGCTGGGCTTGAGTGCTTTGCACAACTGGGTAGAGACCAAAAAAGTCATTAGCTTTCATCTTCTCTCTGACTATTTAGCAAATATTTGCTAGGCACTCAGGATGTGCCAGGCTTTGTGCAAGGCTTTGGAGATACAGTGACTGAGTAGAAAGACCTCAGGGGCCCAAGCACTGCAGAGTTTTATCTGAAGAAGTCCAGTTGTGCTCAGACCTGAATGACCAGTATGGGATGAACAGGAGAAAACAGGAGGAAGGAGAAAAGAAGAAACTAGAAAAGAGTAGAAACAACGCACACACGCACACACACACACACACACAAAAGTAAGGAGGAGAAAGCATATGGTAGCTGAAGTGAGGCCCTGCTGGACGTAGGGGCGACAGTCGTCAGACTTCTCGAAGGCCTGCTTGGTGACCTCGGAAAGCATCCTCATGTCAGGATGAAAAGCTGAGAAAATGCCTCCATGGTTAGCTGGGCTCTCGGGGACAAGATGTTGGAAGACGGGGACGCCTGGGTGGCTCGGTGAGTTAAGTGTCTGCCTTCGGCTCAGGTCATGACCCCTGGGTCCTGGGGTCCAGTTCCTTATCAGGCTCCCTGCTCAGTGGGGAGTCTGCTTCTCCCTCTGCTCTTCCCCTTCCCCCTGCTCGTGCTTGTGGGCTCTCTTTCTCTCAAATGAATAACTAAAATCTTTAGACAGGCCTGTTGGAGAAGGAGAGATTTCAACTACTTTTTGGAAGGTTTTTATTCAAAACAAAAATAAAAACAGATGCAGAGTTTGGGAGTTGGTTTAGAAACTGAAACTGGTGTATCCCATTTTAATATTAAAAATGCCTCTGCAGGATTTGCGGATGGCCCAGATCTTCAGTGCGTAGTGCTTAAGGGTGTAAGTCGGGAGGTGCAAACTGGGGTAGAGTCCGTGGAGTGCTGTAAACGCGCTTTGTTGGACCGTCACACACCACAGAGAGGCAGTTGGTGTAAGAGATCCACCAGGCAGGGCACCTGGCTGGCTCAGTTCCTGGAGCAGGTGACTCTTGATCTTGAGGTTGTGAGTTCGAGTCCCACACTGGGTGTGGCCATCACTTAAAATCTTTAAAAAAAAAAAATCAACTTAGCTCTTTAGATCGGAGATAAGGACAGACCTTTGCCAGGAAGGTTTAGCTGAGACTGGGCAGATTGCTGAGCCTGGTCTTGGGAGAAGAGCAGTTGGTGGGCTTGTCCAGGCCCCATCGTGGGCCAGACCTGAAGGAAGCTGTGACGGAGCGTGGTTGTGGAGGGCGGGCTAGGCCATCCGAGGCGAGGGAGAGCGTTAGGGAGGCGGCCGTGCTCCTGAACCATCGGTAGGCTCTTGTCTCAGAAGTGTCCAGAAGCATTCCCTTGTTTAATCTGTAAACTCTGAGGTCGGCTTTATATCCGGGGGGCTGGCTGATAAGTACTTATTCTTATATACTATTGAGAACCTCTCCGTAAGGAGTTAAATTGATATTAAAACGAGTCTTCACAATTTTTCAAGGAAAACAGCTGCTCAGACAGTTTCTGATTTTTGCTATCAGTTCGTGTTTACATTTGGTAGTGAATTTGAGTTCTTGGTTCAGGAAGGGTGAGGGGTTGAAGAGATCGTGGTCACACGTGTGGGGGGGGTGGCGGCCGTCTGGGTAAACCAGCCGGAATCAGCCTCGGGGTCTCCCTGTCTGCCTGAAATCTCACAGGGACCCAGGGCAGGGTGAGGGGGCAGAATCCTGTCCCGGGGGGGCGCTTAGATTTGAGCGCTGCTGAGTGCACGTGGATCCATGCTTCTGGGGTGGGGGCTGCAGAGATACCTGTGCTGATCTGGGGCACATGAGGAACACGTAGGGCTAGAGTCTCACGGGAAGCCCCTCCGCGGGCTGTCCTCCAGGGGCTGACCACTAAGGCTGCCCTTCATCTGGCCATGCCTGCCTGCCGTCCCTGGCCCCGCAGGAAGTCTGGTGGCCTCTGTGGCTGCGGAGTTTTCAGGGCGCCCCTGCCGCCCGTGCAGTGGGCGAATGCGTGGACGGGGGTATTTGCATGAGCTTTTCGCAGGGCTTGTGGGTCTCCGGAAGCGTGGCCTCAGGATCCGTCAGTTTCCTAGACTTCTTTCTGGAAAACACATGCTCTGCGGACCAGAAATCTGAATGAGCTTGAAGAGGTGATAGGCCGAGCGGTTGTTTTAAGGCCCCGGGCACTACCCAGAGAGGAAGTGAAGTGTGGATGAGAGAGCCCGGCTCACCCTGGGAGAGGGGGCCGCGCGTTCCTGGTGCGGGGACACGGGCGGGGTATGGAGTGGGCTCCCCCTGTGCCAGTCTGGAGATGCTGTGGATTTTTAAAATTATGCTCAGTGAGGTAACTAAAGCATGCTTCCCCTCCAATTATGCCTTAATTGGAATTACCATTAAGTTTGCTTTGAACCGAATTAATAATGTATTCTCACTGGGGGCGGGGACTTAGTGAAAATGTGATTTTATTATGTTTTGAGCTTTGTTATAGAGGGAGATCTTACTTCTTAAAATAAAAATCCTCTCTGGAAAAATCTCAATTCATAAAGCAAAACAATGTTGTTTTCAGTTTTAAATGTGTAGTTTCTTATCTCTAAGGGTTTTATCTATCAGTTGTAGTTAATTACATCCTTTCTCATTTCCCGGTAACATTAGGCAGTTTCAACATAGAGACTGTGAACATTGTTTCACTTTACTTCCTGAAATAGCCTTTTAATTTTGCTTCTTTTTTTTAAGATTTTATTTATTTATTTGACAGAGATCACAAGTAGGCAGAGAGAGAGAGAGAGGAGGAAGCAGGCTCTCTGCCGAGCAGAGAGCCCGATGCGGGGCTCGATCCCAGGACCCCGAGATCATGACCTGAGCCAAAGGCAGAGGCTTTAACCCACTGAGCCACCCAGGCGCCCCTTAATTTTGCTTTCTTGTGAGTAGCTCTCTCATGACTTCATTCAGCCATTAGGTGGAAACACTCACTAGAGTTTTTAAAACACAATTTTCAACACATATTTTACTTGAACATTCCTAACGTCTAAACTACTTCTTTCCATAGTATAAACTTTCCCAAAGGGAATAATATATCAATTGACGTGGACCCATCAGTCATTTTATTTGGTCCCAGAGAGCGTAAACCATTTTGTTACTAATTGAGTTAAAGTAGAAATTTTGAATACATGGTCTTGGAATATAATGTGGATATAGTGACGAACAAATAGAACAGGAGTTGCGTGGTAGGCCCATTCTGTTTCTGGATGAAGTTGTTCCGAATTGTATTAGTGTTTCTTGAAACTGTAATCTGCTTGACTCAAGGGTCTGCTGGAAGAATTTCTGAAGGTGTCTCCCGCCTTCTCCATGGCTCTCTCTACTCCCACCTCCTCTGTGGCCTCCACCACCTCCAATCTGGAGGATTCCTCAGTTCGAGCTTATACAGATGCCAGTGTAGCGGGGGAGGGACTTCTGGCCCAAGCTGGACTGCAGGTTGTTTTCTCAAAGGAGGGACTTAAAGGTCTATTGAAAATCAGGAATGCTGGTGTTTACTGCACAGGCTTTTGAGAAACAGGAGACTCTGGAGCTTACATGAGTCTTAAAATCAACCCTACTATACTTCCAGATTTCCAGATTCCAATACTTTTGAGTCAGATTTGATACAAAGAATCATATGTGATGTATTTCAAGTTTTGTGTCATTATTATGTGTTATATATATTTGTGTCTAAATTGTAAGACTTGGGGTATATTATTTTAAAGAATTGTAGAGGTTTAGAACATCTTTATTTTCTGAGATTCTTGACAAATTTTTGTGATTAGTACATACTTTTATCTGAAAATACTTTTGTGTTTATAGCCATTGACCTACGTGGGTCCGTAGAAGCACATCATGAAGCCTAGGGATTGTCCAAGCGCTGTGGACAAAGGTGTTCCTAAACCCTAGCCATATGGCAGGACAGGAGTTTTTCCTCTCTGACTTAATCTCGCTCTGCAACAGTTTTCAGAAGTAGATTGAATTAGCTTTTATGCTTCTACTTGAGTTTCGTTTGCTGAGTGACTTAAGACGATCAGTGTGGGCTACCAATGGACTTAGAGACGAAATGCCTCTGGGATTTCCAGTGACTTTGAAGCCGTATTAAGCACGAAGGCAAGGATAAGAGACGTCATGGCTTTTGTGTGTATTTGGGTGGATGTCAACTCAGCAGTTCAGTTTCAGGTTTCTAAAGACCCTGCCAGCAGATGCTTACAGTCCCGCTGTCCTGTGCCTCCGTCTTCCCAGCGTGTCCGACCTAAAATCATGTCCTTTCGAGAAACTGAAGACACCATTAATTTCTTCCAAATTCTCCCATAAATTTCTGACGTAGTTTGGTTTCTAAACAATAACCACGTAATTTAGTTTTATATATGTTATGAGAATAACAACTGGTATTTATTGTCTATACTTATGCAATTTTATAGATGGAGTTTTAACATTGAACGCGGAGAACACTAATTATGCCTATCAAGTTCCAAACTTCCATAAGTGTGAAATCTGTCTGCTATCTTTTCCAAAAGAGTCCCAGTTTCAACGCCACATGAGGGATCACGAGCGAAATGACAAGGTATGTATTCTCAAGAGGGTGTCAGAAATGTGAGCGTTGAAACTGGAGGTATTGTAACAATTGGCATGCCAAATACCAATTTTTCTTGTAACCTAGATCCCTAAATTATGGGGCATTTTATCTTAAGGAACACCTCCCTTGACATTTCGTGCTTAGCTGTAGTCGTATTCCTAACCCTTTACTGGTTGGTGAGATGACGTGAGAGCTGGTCTAGAGAATCTGTGTGTAGACGTTCTGAGTCCCTGGACAAAGAAGTCATCTCAAAGCAGGACTTGGAGTGGGTCAGTTCCCGTGCGACTGTGCAGAACCAGTGTGTCTTGATGTGTTTTTCTCCTGCAGGGAGTGTTATCGCCAAGTGGGCTTGCCTTTAGAGTGGTTTTCCAGGGATTTCCCATTGCATTTCCGCAGGCAGTAACACTTAAGAGACTGGAATCCTTTTTTGCAGGGACCCTTATGGGCTCAGTTAAGAGTATTAGTGTCTTAATGGAATGACGTGCCTGCCAGATAGAAAATGGCAGTCAAAACGACCATTAAAAAATGACCGTTGATTTCCCCTAGGTTCGGAGCATGTAGGTCAGGACAATGCCAGGGACCTCCTCTCTAGGGAACAGGACGCGGCCAACTCTGGCTTTGTTTTCAGCGTGACTGTGAACTAGAATATATGGTAACGTGGACTGTGGTTAGTACTGGTATCAGCTGTATTACCCTAAGTTGAAAATCTGAAAATACTGACTCTCTTGTGCCTTGGTATTCAGAGAGAAATACCAGTGATTATTTTTCTACAAGTAAGTGGCAGAATGCCTTTCATTTGGGGAAAATTTCAGACTGTGATAAGCAACTCTTAAAATCTAGTAAAGGTTTTTAGGATTCCTGATTTTACTTGAAGTGACTCTGTTTAGAGCAGTGGAGTTGGTCAGAAAAGAAGGGAAAAATCCAGCCCCGGGAGCTGAAGTTCTCACGTTCATGTTCATAGAGATTGTATCTGGATACACTTACATGCAGCGTATTGTATTCAAGGTGTGTTCTGTTCCGCACCCATGAGTTGTCGTCCTTACAATCCTTTGGGAAATTCTGTAAGGAGCCTTGCTATGTCCATTTTGGATTTACTGACTTAGGTGTGGGAGAGAGCAGAAGTTCTTAGATTGCCTGTATTATGGTACTTGCTGATATCTGAATGGCATTTATTGTGGAAAGATTGTATTTCAGTGGCTTCTTGACTTTTCTCTCCAAATAGCCACATCGATGTGACCAGTGCCCCCAAACATTTAATGTTGAATTCAACCTGACACTTCACAAATGCACCCACAATGGGGAAGAGCCTACCTGTCCTGTGTGTAACAAGAAATTCTCCAGAGTGGCTAGTCTCAAGGCGCATATTATGCTCCATGAAAAGGAAGAGGTAATTATTTTGGCCTATACTTTGTTCATGGATTTTTAAAATGCATCTAATCCTTAGGGGGATTGTAGGTATCAACTAGTTTAAAAAGCCTTTCGTACGGATTTCAAGGAGTTTATTCTCATTCAGTGTGCCTTGCCTGACTCTACGCCACTGACGGAACCGCTTGTTTTCTGGCTTGTCAGTGCCTTAGGGCAGAACCTCCATGTGTCCTGTATCTGGAGGACCCAGATGGGCCCACGTAGGATTCCACAGTGGTCCGAAGAACACGTTCTGTCTCTAAAGACGGAAGCGTCTCCTTGCTTGGCTTCTGGATCCACTGACATGTGGGAATTTGGAAGGGGAGATATTCATGATGACCCAAAGCCGTCTACACAGCAAAGTGAGCCCTTCTGAAAGGCCCACAGCTGTAGTTGTGAGATGACAGGGCTCCGTGGCTGGTGTGTGAGCGGGCGCTTCCTGTTGCTGGGGTGGGTGGGCCTAACTTGGAGTGCAAATGGCTGTTGCTTTCAAAATATTAAGCCCCCATGTCCCTGATTATTGTTGTGTGAAATTAGGAAAATGCAAACGGTAAAAAGAAAACAAGTTACCTTTATTTCTACTGTCCCGGGATGGGTTGTAGAAAACTGTTCGGCATACTTTCCTCCTGAGACAGAAACACAAACACAGTATTTAAATTGCATATGTAAAAACTAAGTTCATACTTTCTATATACGCTCACCTCTGCTTCTTAAATATCTTTGCTTTTAAATATAAACTTAATTCATTTTTATCTTTGTAAAGGTTATTGTATAAATGTGTGTTTATTTTGGAAAAAAATTAGAAACTAAAGATTAACAAGAGCAACATTATTAGAAGAACCAAAAATCACAAAATTTGGAGATAATGCATGTGCAGTTTTTCAGACTTCTTTTTTTTGTTGTTGTTGGCTATGTATGCTTTCCATAACAGTTTGTTTATTTAAGAGTAGTTTCTTTTTTTTTTTTTAAGATTTTATTTATTTATTTGACAGAGAGAGACACAGCGACAGAGGGAACACAAGCTGGGGGAGTGGGAGAGGGAGAAGCAGGCTTCCTGCAGAGCAGGGAGCCCGATGAGGGACTCGATCCCAGGACCCCGGGATCACGACCTGAGCTGAACACAGATGCTGAGCGACTGAGCCACTCAAGCGCCCCTTAATAATAGTTTTTTAATTCAAAAATACTTATGCTGCTGCTTTTTAAGCTGCCCTTTTTCCTTAGTATATTTGCAGACGTGTCTCCCCCATTTTCACTGGCTCTGAGATGAAGGTTTCCCCACGTCAGTGTTTTAAGCTGCTTTATTAGTCTCTTGCATCTGGATATGGCACAATGATATGCAGTCATTTCTTCTGTTATTTAACATTTATTTATACTTTTTAAATACTCTACATAGTGCCTCTTCTTATGTATCTTTAATTATTTCATTAGGATAGATTCCTGTAGTTGGATTTACCGGATCAGTACTACTTTTTCATGTTCTTTGTAGAATGCCACTGGACGTTCTAGAAGGCCCACGTTGCTCTGCGCCTTCCTCTGCCGTGTGCAGCTATGCCTTGTCTCACTCACTGCTTTTTTGTTTTTGCTTTTGTTTTTTTTTTTGAAAAGCAGAGAGCGCCCACGTTAAATGGCGTATTAAAGTCCTCTGGGCTGAGTTCTGCGTGCGCGTAGTGGGAGCTGTGAGCAGACGAGGGTGTCGAGCGTGATCTCCTTCCTCTGGAAGCAGCTGCTGTGCCTCCCCGGGCGATCTGGGCGCATGCAGATGTCCTCTGCGGCCCCGTTAATACAGGCCGTCCGTTCTGTGCCTGTTGTCTCGCGCGGACTGTGCCTCAGCTCTCGGGACACTTGCGCGCGTGGGGGGCCACCTCGTTCTTTTCGTCGCGTGGCCCTCGTGTGGACACGCGTACCGTGAGCAGTGGGTCGCCCCGGCACACTCGCAGGTAACCCCCTGCGTCTGTACGAACAGGCTGCAGCGAGCAGTCTCTTCGTTTTCGGAATCTGGTTCCTGGGGCTTGCTTAGACATACTTCCCACATCTGGAATGATTTCCTAAGATCCCACCACATCGCGTGGCACAGGTGCACGTGGGGCACAGCACACACGCGCCTTGTACAACCGGGGTTCCCACCGATCCTTCCCGGACTCCCACAGCCTCCCTCCCGTCCTCCGCCGTGGGGACCCGGGCTCCAGCACTGGCAGCTCGTTCACGCCTTGGCTCTGTCCCGTCGCTGCCTCTGAAATAGTTTCGCAGTAGCCTGGCTCGGCCCCGTCAGTCAACCCACTGAACGTCGTGCAGGATCCGAAGGACGCCCGGGGCTCGTGGGTTCAGTGTGTGTCATGTTGGAGGCCCGTCTCTTCCCAGGTGCGCTAACTGCCCTTGGCGTGGTCCCGTTGGTGTGACCACAAAGACAGTCCAAAGCAGAGTAGGGGTTGAGGGCGGAGGGGGGGGTCCGTTTCAGTATCTGGAGAGTAACTTACTCTTGCAAGTCCGAGTGGCAGGAACGAGGAGCATCAGAGGAACCGCGGGCTCCTGTACCCTCTGCCCCGTCCTCCCAGGGCTCCCGGGCACCACCACCGCCTCGTCTTTCAGCGTTGTCTTTGCTCTCTCTCTTGTCTTTGCTAAGCAGATGTTCATGTGCTTCCTGTTTTCCTTTTCTGCTTTGTTATTAATATGAACATTAGAATTTTGCCTCTTTTAAAACTCAGTTGGTATTTTCACTTAGAATTAAATGCTCAGATTGTTACAGGGAAATTGCGTTTGCTCACAGGACGGATCTTCATGGTCCAAACACGGCCGTAGCCGCCCACCCGTTCCCGCGTGGTAGGTAGACGGCGAACACCTGACTGGATGATCGGATCAAACCCCCAGACCTGGACACTCCAGTGGCGGTCCCCTCCTCGGGAGCTTGTGTCACTTTACTGTCGGTCAATAAACCTTGAGTCGCTGCCACCAAAACCCCCCAAAACCAAAAAAATCTTGGTACTGTTTTGTTCATGTGGATTCGGTATGTTATTTAAGTTCTAACGGTTCTAGGATTTTTATTAGTGCCATCTCAGGGGTCTTCCTGCTGGGTGTGTGTCGTTTGTCTACGGAGAGGAGTGTGTTTTTATGTTCGACTTGTCGCCTGCCGCCCTCCAGATTCTCCCTGGGCTTCAGCTGTGTGGCCCTGTCCACAAATAGTAATACGAATTTTCGTTTTCACTAGCGTGGGGGGGGGTTCTAAAATAAAATCAGCTGCTGATCATCATAAGTCATCACGTATGCAGTGATAGCACATCCCCCTTCTTATTTTGAGAAATTTCGCTCTTGAAAAGTTGGTACAGTGAATTCTCAAGAACAGTGAATCCTTTACCTGGATTGAGTGACAAACTTCGCCAGACGCCACCCCTGCCGTCCCTGCCCCGCACCCTCCCGTGCTCCTGATCACAAAGCCCTCTCAGACCCCAGAACGGCCCTCGCTGCGGTGGGTCATGCTCAAAGGCCTGAGGGGCTCCTTCTGGGTGGTGGCGGGTCCGCACTTGGTCCCGGAGCTTCCCTGCTCGGCCCAGACCTGAGAGGGTGGTCTTTGTTTGTGTTCAGAGCTCCGATCCCCGCAGCCCAGCGGGTCCTTGTCTGACTCCGCAGCCCCGGGAGAAGCTGCCCTACATGGATCGGCCTGCACAGCCTGTACACCCGGGATGCCCCAGTCCACATGGATGGTCGCTGCGCCCTGCCTTCCCCACGGTGACCCCCCAAACCCGCCTTCACAGAGGTTCTCAGGCTCACATCTCCACCGAGGGAGCTGGCGCCCTGGCTCCGCTGTGCGTCTGTCCTGCTGTGGCCTCGGCTGTCGCTGGGCAGTGGAGACGCTGGGTGAAGACACCGGGCGCTGGAGCTGGGAGCGGGTCGCCTGCGGAGGGACGGGAGCAGAACCTGATCGGAGCAGGGGCCCCGGGTCGCCAGCTTGGTGTGCAGCCCGTGCGATGGCATGAGGAAGGCGTCAGGACAGTGGGGATGTGGGGTCTGCACTGGGAGCACAAGGTGAGCCCGGGGTGTGGGTGTGGGGCTGCTGTCACGGGCCCCCCGGGGGGTGTGGTGGCTGTCCCCTCGTGGGACCCTGCGACTCACTGCGCTGCTGCTTTGGAGCTGCCTTCCAAATCCGCTGTGCTTGTCCACGTGGCGGGGCAGGGCAGTGACGGTAGTTCATCATCTCCAGCAGTTCTTAGTTTCTCGGACATTCGTTTTAGAGCCTTCCCTCATTGTATTTTCTCTTCACACGCTTCGTCCGTCTTCTGTCCCACGTTGTTCCTCCAGCCGGAGCTCACCGTCCTTCCCTCCGATGACGGTCCTTTGCTGGGTCTGGTTTCTGTGGTTTGAAGCTGAGCTATGATGTCATCTAGCCTCACCTGGCCCTCAGTGTCATCGCTGACACCCCCGCTGCCTTTGCCTTTCACTGTCACGGTGGTGAGGACATCACCGTTCCATCCTGACTCTTTTTTTTCCCTAAAAATATCTTTGAGGAGCAATATTTCCGGAGATGTAGACTTTACGTTTCTGTCACTATTGCTGTCCTGTCTTCTCCTCTTCTGAGTCTGAGAGACTGCGGTGCGTCAGATCCCGAGTGATCATGGGAGAGGAAAGGGCGAACAGAGGGCTTCAGTGGAGCCGGGTCCGCAGCAGGTGGTGGGAGGAGTGTGGATGCCCCGTCTTGGCCACCGCATCTGCTGCCAGGAGAAGTTTCTAGGAGCTGGGGGAGATACTCAGCCCCCTGATTTCATCACCCCATGCCGGCAGGAGTTCCTGACGGGGGTTTTCCAGGGCAGAAGCAAAAAGGCTTTGCTGTTTCAGATGTGAAAGTACATTGGCCTGGTGTGAAAAATAGGGCGCTCTTTTCTGAAAGGGTCGTGTTAGGGCCCGGGTTCAGAGTTTTCCTGTCTCCTGTCTGGCCTTGTGTAGTTCTTTGCTGGTGGCCGCTGTGCCCTCCAAGGCTGCCTGGGACCCCACCTGCCCCTCCTCTCTCTCTGAATCTCCCCTCTGTCCCGCGGCTCAATGGAAAGGAGGAGGGAGAGGCCACGCTTCTGCGAGGCCCGGTCCGCACGCGGGAGCGCACAGTCCTCACACGGGGTGGTGGGCAGTAGTGTTTTTAGTCGGAGAGCTGTGTGCTCCGTGAGGAAATGTGTTATCGTGTAAGGAAAACCTAGATGTTGGGACACGATTATCAGTCTTTCCCATGTATGTCAAAACCATACGGCTCTGGCTACCTTTCTCCGTCGGGCACGATCCGCGGTGACGTGGTGTGAGTATGGGTCTAAACACAGGAAGCAGTCCTGACCTCCGGTCACCTGCAGAACTGGCCTCCACGAATCCGGCCGACGTGCAGGACCCTTTCTATCCCAGGTCCCCCTGCCCCGCCCAGCTCCACCGCCGGTGAGAACATAGCCCGCCGACGGAGGGGTCGGGGAGGCGGGGAGAGGGCCGGCCCAGGGCCCCGCGGGCACCCGTTGGTTGGGGTTCTTCTTTCCCTCCCGCGCACCCATTGCTGGAGAAGCCTGTAGCCTCTGCCGGCCGGCACAGACGTAAAAGTGCTTCAAGCAAAGCTCGTTCCCTTAACCAAAGCTGGCCGAAGAGTGGCTTGCAACAGAAAATCTTTTGGACAATGCCCGCCCTCCTCCGGCCGGATACCAACTGGAAAGCTGCTCAGCACGGCCGCGAGGGACCCTCCGTCCCATCCTGCCCCCGGGCCTCAGAAACAGAGGGCCCTCGGATCCCGGGCCGCCCGGGGTAGGTGCGGAGCTCATCTCGCATCCGTCTCCGGCAGGAGGAGGCGGGACCCGAGCTGAGCCTCACGGCCGCTGACAGCAGGGAGAGTTAACGGGAGGCGCAGGACGGGCCGGTCCGGGCCCTGCATTGAGCCTCCCCACTGACCGGTCCCCGGCTGCATCCGGGCGGAGGGACGGCCGTCTGGTCGGAGGCTCCTGGCGTCGCACTCCCAGCGGTCCGGATCCGGCTGAAGATCACCGAGCAGACCGAGAACCACGGCAGTTCCAACGGCATCGGGAAAAGATGGCAGGTTCCCGCACTGAAGGGACCCCGATGTTGGAATTAGTTGGCAGAGATTTTAAAGCAGTCATCATAAAATTGCTTTGTGATTTGTTTTCAGATAAACAAATGAAACAGAAGAGAGAAGAACCAGAGGGAAATTACGGTGAACAAATGTAGTGAACTTAGCTCAGCTGGGGGCAGTGGAATGGGGGACCCAGATCCTGCCGGGGAAGCCCAGGGCCCGGAGGGGACGTTCGCTGCCGTGTGTGGACGGCGTGACTGAGGGTCTCCGAGATGGGGCCACCGGGAAGGTCATGTGGGGGCCGCTGGCGGGGAGCCGGGAGGACAGGTGTTACGGTGGGGCAGCCTCGCGGCCTTTAGTATTCATCGTGTTTTAGACTCTGACCTATAGGAATGAGACCTTCAGCAGGATGGGGGCTGACCAGAATGCCAGGTATTCCCTTGACGAGTTCTGCTTGTCGCTCGTCCGTGATGGAAATTACCCCATGGGTCTGTTCTAGGGGAGAAAGCAGTCACTCCCTGTAGCCTCGAGGAGAGACGTCCGCTCTGAGTGTGGAGGACGCAGGACAGGGGCCTGTCCCTTAGCTGTCGGCGAGGAAGCAAGGTATGGGGCTCCTCGCTCGGGCTCCCTCAAGTGTGGTCAGCTGCTGGAGCGGATGGGAGGCACGTCCTGGCCCCTGGGGCTCTCTGGGCATGAAGCAGAGACAGAGACGACACTCTCCACCGCGAGCTGGTTTCTTTGTGGCCCCGGAGGACTTGCTCTTGCTTTTGCCAAGTGAGTGAGCTGTGCTCTGAGAAGGGCCAGCGTGCATAGCCCCTGAAATACTCTAATCTGATCATTTGGTAGAAAAGTAAGTAAAAAATGCGCCAGGGCCAGAGCAATCAAATAACAAGGGGAGGACGGGACAGGTCGGGGGAACGAAGTTTTATTTTACAATTACAAGAAGGAACACCCGGGGCCGTCCTGAGCAGAGGTGAATATTTTGCCATACAAATTTAGGAGTTCTTTTTTTTTTTTTTTTAAAGAGAGGCAGCAAATTTTGTTAGGTATGTTTTTCTTTTTGACAGTTTCCTAAAAAGAATTTTCTTTATTATCAACAAGATGCTGACAATTCAGTAGCTCATTATTTCCTTAAATTATTCTATAATAATACTAATATAAAGTTATTTGTGTTGAAATCATTGGCTTGCTCAGAATATTCCCTTTAGCTCGTCTTTTTTTGCCAAGTTTGCCTCTCATTATCGATGAACTACTCATTTAATGGGGTTTACTAACATTTACAGGGCTGTTATGTGCAGGGATTGGAAGGAAGTCTGATGGAAGAAATAGCTCAATAACTTCAAACATGTGAATAATATTTTGGATATATTTTCCAAATAAAATACATTAACACAGAATTTATCTGTTTTGTTGTTGTTATTTGGAAATGACAGTGTCTGCTCACTGACAGGTTACGCTCCTTTTTCCTCCGAGTGGGGACAGTCCGTTGAGGGTGGTTTAAAAGCCCGTAGGGCAGAATCTGAGTCAGCTCCTGCAGCGCCGTCCTCTGCCCGCAGCTCCTCCCGCTGGGTCCTCCTCCGCGCCCTGCTCTCTGTTGAGTGTCTTCCATGTGCTGCTTTATGTGACTTTCTGGTGCCCTGTGGGGGCGGGTGCTGTGACGTCCCCGTGGTGAGCACTCGGAGGCCGCAGCTCTAGGACACACGGACAGCCGATACCTAACGGACAGAGGAGTCGTTGAAAGTCTGTAGTAGCCACATTAAAAAAGTAAAAAAAAAAAAAAGATGAAATAAATTTTTTTTTAATATATTTATTTTGAAACTGTATCTAAAATATTATTCACATATTAAAATTGAGCCGTTTTACGTTCTTTGCTTTTCGTAGTAAGTCTTTGCGGTCCCGAGTATGTTCTGTGCTTTTCCACGGTGGGTTCGGGCCGCGCCGGTGTCCAGCGCGGGGCAGACCGTGTCGGGGCGGAGGCCTGGCCTCCCTGGGAGGCTGTCCGTGGAGCAGGCCGCGGCCGTGATACTGTGTCCGTTCAGAGGCTTGTGGGCTGTGCTTTATTCTAAGTCTGCAAACTCTCGTCCCGATCTGAGCTCTGTCCGGACGCTTCCGTGGCGACGCGCTGCTGCTCGCTCCGCCGGTCGGTGCGCCCCGCGCCCAGCGTGCCCCGCCGCCGCCCTGCCCCTCAGCGCTGCCTCCCTGGGCCGCTCTGACTTCCCGCCAGGATGGTTTTCCCAGAAGCGTACTGGGCCGCGGCCACACGTTCTTGGAGAGGGAAAACAGCGTGTGTCCCAGAGGAGAGCGCGGGCCGGGTGTGGGCCGCTTGCCGCACCCGCTCTTTGAAGACGTGGCCGTGGCGCAGTGTCTCCCCGCTCAGGGCCGGGCTTGTGTCTTGCAGAACCTCATCTGCTCCGAGTGCGGGGATGAGTTCGCTCTGCAGAGCCAGCTGGCCACGCACATGGAGGAGCACCGGCAGGAGCTGGCCGGCGGCCGGCCGCACGCCTGCAAGGCCTGCGGGAAGGACTTCGAGACGTCCTCCCAGCTGAAGGAGCACACGAAGACTCACTACAAGATCAGGTGCGAGCCTGTGCTTGGGCTTGGGCGGACAAGTCTGTCCCATGGGTCACCGGAGAGGCACATGGAGAGAGAGGATGAATGGCGTCTCGGTGGTCAGCGTGCTGCCGGCCCCGCTGGCTTTGGGCCAGACACACAGCCTCGTCCTCACGTCGTGCTGGTTTCTCAGAGATAAGTCGGTGGGGAGGTTTCAGGGAGTGCTTGTGCGGAGCGGGGCACAGCTGGATTGCCCCGGGGCAGTGCCAGGAGGGCGGGCAGGTTGGTGAGCGGGCTGTGCTAGGCAGGCCGTGCTGAGGGGGGTGTCCGAAAGGAGGAGGGTCCTGCGGGAGGAAGGGGTTGCAGCAGAGGGCAGAGCCATTGGCACAGCTCGCAGTGAATTTTCTGTGCATTTGCAAGCGGAAGGGAGCTGTCGCCGGGGAGCCCGCTGCAGGGGGAGCTTGCTGGCGCGGTGTGAAGAAGGCCGGGCCCTGGGGCTGAGGGCCTCAGGAGGCCATCCTGGGAATGAGGGCTGGATCCCAAGGGTAGTGGGAAGCCTGCCCCAGCTTCCCCTGTGGCGTGGCTGCTGGGGGGTGGCGGTGGGGCAGGGAGGCCGGCGGACCATCACAGCAGGCAGTGGCGGTCTGACCACCGGAGAGCGGGAGAGGCCTGCGCGTCTCTGGCAGGAAAGTCCACTCAACGCTTTGAGTGGAACCAGTAGCTTTGGAAGATGGACTTGAAGCCGGGGTGAGAGAGAGGGAGAGTCTGGGCGACCCCTGAGGTTTAAGCTTGCCCAACTGGGAGCTGCTGTGTTCCCCTCGGGCAGAGCAGCAGGTCGGGGAGGAACAGGGCCCTGTGTGGTTCCCCCTAGCTCGCAGCCCCCAGGGAGCCGAGCGCAGAGCCGTCAGGCGGAGAGGGGGATGCGTGGGGCTGGCGTCGGGGTTGCCGGAGGGAGGACTTGGAGATCGTCAGCCTGTGGCTGGTGTTGAGAGCAGGGAGGCTGGAGGATGAAGCAAGACGCGGCATGTGGGGATCCTACGCACACGCGTCCTGACGTCTGAGGACCCCAGGGAGAGCTGTGTCCAGAAGGGACGGTCTCACCTCTCCCCTGCAAGAAAACAAAGTTTCTCTTCCCTTAGGTGGGGAAAAATGGATGTTATGGTACTGAACACCCAGAACAAGTGCGCGTCTGTGTGTTTCTGTGTCTGCGGAGACGCACACTCCTGTGGGGCTGCTGTCGCAGACCGTGTTCTCACCAGCAGTCAGCCGCACGTGCTGCCGGCGTTCGCATTTTGAGCTTGCAGCACAGAGAAGATGACTTCCTGAATGTTTTCCTCCCATGTTGTGCTAGGGTACCAAGTACAAGGTCTTATAACCGGAACATCGACAGGAGCGGATTCACGTACTCATGCCCGCACTGTGGGAAGACGTTTCAAAAGCCAAGTCAGTTAACACGGCATGTCAGGATACACACAGGTATGAAGTACGTTCACTTCGGGGCCATTTATGACATGGCTTAGAGGGCAGAACACGTGCCTCCGAGCCAGCTAGACTCGGGAGGTCATGCTGCTCTTCTGCCCTTTTGCTTGGTGACCTTGGTCTTCACGCTGAGGTTTGGGGGGGGCGGTGGCATGCAGGAGTCCACAGTGTGGGGCGATGCTCTGTCTGGACAGGTGGGTTTGGGGTCTTGGGTTTGGGGGTGACGTGTTTCTCTTTTAGCCCGTCAGGTCTCACAGGTGGAATTATATTTTGATCATTTTTCTCCCTCTCTAGGTGAAAGGCCGTTTAAATGTAGTGAGTGTGGGAAGGCCTTTAACCAGAAGGGAGCACTGCAGACCCACATGGTCAAGCACACAGGTGAAAAGCCCCACGCCTGTGCCTTCTGTCCTGCTGCCTTTTCTCAAAAAGGGAATCTCCAGTCCCACGTGCAGAGAGTTCACTCTGAGGTAAGCGTCGCACTGGGGTCTGTGGTGCTCCGGGCGCGGCAGACGGCTCTGGGTGGATGCGGTGGGTGCGGGAGCGCGAGGCTTGGGAAGGCAGATTTGTGGTCTGTGCAGAGCAGACTTTGTGTCAGACACGACGCGGACATCTCTCCCTGGACGCCTTTTTGGCTCGTCGGGGGGAGAAATAGAAAATGTTATCTTTTTGTGGTCTTACGGATGCTCTCCTAGCGTCGACGGATAAATGGTTCCTGACAGTCATAATGCCTCGGTTACTTACAGTCCGTCGATGCGCTAACATTCCATCCCTTTTTTTAAAAATTTTATTTTATTTTATTTATTTATTTGAGAGAGAGACAGTGAGAGAGAGCATGAGCGAGGAGAAGGTCAGAGAGAGAAGCAGACTCCCGGTGGAGCTGGGAGCCCGATGCGGGACTCGATCCCGGGACTCCAGGATCATGACCTGAGCCGAAGGCAGTCGCTTAACCAACTGAGCCACCCAGGCGCCCACATTCCATCCCTTTAGCAAACTTGAAGCACAGACACGATCAGGTCTGAGAAGCTGAGACCAGAGATAAGTTGAGGGAGGAAAGTATTTTTCCTCTTCCCGTTATTATTGCTGAACTCACCGGGGGCGTCATGCACGTCTTTCTCAGCCGGAGCCCTGCTCTGTACTTGCCCGGCGCGAGCTACCTCGGTGCGACCGGCGTTCACCCTTCCTTGTTGTCCGCAGAACGGACCGGTTTATAGAACGTCTGCAAGTATTTCTCTTAGTCAGGTTAACTTTTGTTCTTTCCCGATTTGGTGTTTTATTTATAGTCTAATTGTAGGGTACACGTTAACGTTGAAGCAACACAAACACTTTAATCACAGATCGTTTCATTTTATGTAATTGTTTTGCAGAAAGAAGACTCATGTTCTTAAAAGGAAATGTGTATCTTTTTGTTTTTCCCTTGATGCCTTCAGTGTCACTGAAATAAAAGAAACCCTGCACCCTTCGCGTAGTTTGTACACGTGTTCCGCCTTCCATACGCAGCGGGTTACCTTTCGTTTTATATTCTAAGAGCCAGACCCATGGGGAGGCAGTGAAAATGTGGAAAGTGGCTTCCTTTCGAGCTCAGGAGAGTAGACGGGGCATCTGCCCGTTACTCTGGGGGAGCTGCCTCTGTGCACGGACGATGGCTTCGGGGTGGCCGTTTACTTGGGCGCCATCCAGAGAGACCTCCCTGGGCCCCTGGAGCAGCCCTGTGAGATGCCAGCCCCTGCTCCCGAGGCCAGGACACCCTTCCAGGAGGGTGGGTACTCGCCCGGCTCCTGGCCTCAGAGCCCCTGGGACCTGTGGTGGGGCAGATGGCCATGTTCCAGCAATGACCTCTAAGGACTGGTTTGTAAATGTTGTCCGGTCCTGCGGTGAACCTAAAGCCTTAAATTTGGTTCTTAACAAGGTGCTGGGAAGGGACCAGAACATCCATGTTTAGAGAAGTCTGGTCCATTGTCAAGCCAGCCTGCATCCTTATAAGAACAACTAGCGCTGGGACTCCTGGGGGGCTCAGTCGGTTAAGCGGCTGCCTTCAGCTCGAGCCATGATCCCGGAGTCCTGGGATCGAGTCCCGCATCAGGCTCCTTGCTCGGGCTGGGCTCCCCACTGAGGAAACTAGGGACCTGAGTCAGGTTTTATTTCCTCCAAATTACAACAACGGGGAGCTATGTCTTCTTACTTCCAAACCTGCCCTAATTTATAGAAAAGATGGAAATTTCCACTGGCAAGGCAGGCTCAGGACTTGGGACATGATTTTGGAGGTGTCGGGTTTGAAAGAAGTAACGTTAAGTGGTTACGTTGTTTCTACCACTTATAACGGGTGGTAGCTGGGGATTTGCTCTGACTTAAATATTTTTATCTAAAGGTGAGTCGCAACACATAGTTTTTTCTCTTTTGTCCTTTAAGGTCAAGAATGGCCCCACGTATAACTGTACAGAGTGCAGTTGTGTGTTTAAAAGCCTCGGGAGCTTGAACACCCACATCAGCAAGATGCACATGGGCGGAGCGCAGAACCCCACAGGCCCCGCAGAGACCGCCCACGTGTTAACGGTGAGTCCGGCGAGCCGCCGGATGGGGCAGCCTGTCACCAGATCGGTCATCTTGGTCGTGACCTTTCAGGTGGAGTATTCCTTAGAATGTTTAGTACCACAGAGGTGCTGTGAGCATTTTCTTTAGGGTAGAAGTAAGAAGTAAGGGTCCTTTCTTATTTTTTTAATGAGTGAAAGAAAATTGATCTTTTTAAACTTCAGAATAGTATCAGCTGGTCCTGATGCATGGACCGTTACCGAGCCAGGGACAATAACCCCAAATGCAATGCTTAATCTATGAGCCTGTGATTCCTGCGGTGCTGTGGAATCATCGTTATCCCTGTGGGATGACTGAGGAATCAGTTATCCTTTTAAAATAATATTTCTTAAAAATATAATATTTTTCCACGTCTGAGGGGACAGTAGGAATGTTTTCCTGAGGCTGTGGCATTTTGGGAAGCTACACTGTGTAAAGTCGTGCGACACACACTGCCGTGTTGTGTCGGGTTCTGGCGGGAGTCTCGAGCGCGGCCGCGGTCTGCTCGCTCTCGGCCCCTCGCAGCTGGTAGGGAGGCCCGCGCCCGTGACCGGGCTGGCCGGTGGCTGGTGTCGTCGGCACCTGCTTCCCGCCGGCGCGGAAACTCGTGTTTAGTTCTCAAGCATCACGTTCGCATTTACGGTTTGTGTTCTCTTTTCTCATAGTAGTGGCAGCTTCACGTGGTTCCTCACCTTGCTCCTGAGCAGGAATCCCCGTGCACTAGGTCCGCCCTGTGTCGTGGGTCCTGTGTCCACCTCCACACATCGCACAGTGTGGCTCTGACTTCCACCGACTCTCTGCGTGGCGGTTCAGACTCCGGGGTGTCTGGGCCGTCAGAACGCTTCTCTCCTTGGGTGCTCTTGGCTGTGGCTTTCCTGAGCATTTATGCTTCCTGGGCCCCTCTTTTACGAAAGTTTCCCAAATTATTTTGGCCACAATGGTTTCCCTCTTATTTTGTAGCCTTTTTGTTTCTGTTTTACTGGACAGCTGGGAAGGTGAGGCCTGTGAGCTCACACCCCCGCGTTGAGCTGATCGTCTCTCCTGTCACTCAGGAAACCTTTGAGACGTGTAATGGGACAGTTCATTCAATACATTCCTTTAAAAACCCATATTGTGCTTTGTGTAAGAATCAGTGAGGCGTTTTATTTAAAATTTGTGTTTGGGATATTGTTAGATTTTTACGCTCATAAGGAAGATGAGCCTATTCCTTTTTTCTGTTTTTGCTCTTTTAAATTGAAGTACCAATTAATGTACTTCTTACATTTTCAATGACCATGTCCCTGCGTTTCAGGCCACACTGTTTCAGACGTTACCTCTCCAGCAGACAGAAGTCCACGTGACGTCTGCGTCGAGCCAGCAGAACTCCCAAGCCGTGACCGACGTCATCCAGCAGCTGCTGGAGCTCTCAGAGCCCGGGCCGGCGGAGTCCAGCCAGCCCCCGCAGCCCGGCCAGCAGCTCAGCATCACCGTGGGCATCAACCAGGACATCCTGCAGGTGAGGCGCACCTTCCCTTCTCGGTCCATGCCCGAGCCTGGGTATTATTCCTGGAAAACGAATAGGCAGGCCTTGTCCAAGGAATGGAATCGTCCTTAAATATACATCCCAATTGAAAATGTTCTTTTCGAACTAAATACACTCACGGACAGTGCAGAATTCTAAACAGTTAATCTGTAAATTCAAAAACCAGTTTAAAACTCAATTTTCTCTCCAAGTGATTTACTTGAGAAGAACAGGCTTTTCAGAGCTTGCTTGTATCTCCTGTAAGTATTGGAGAGAGCCGGTCCGCCTCTCTTAGTGGCGTGCGAATGGGCCGCAGCCATGTGGGAGGGGAGGAGAAGGAAATGGGGCAGAGCACGCTTTTCTGAGTTTGCTTTGCTGGTTCAGCTTTAGCCTCAGATCTTTCATTTGCAAACAGAGCTGGCTTGCCTTCTCCTCCCTGTTGGGTGACCAGTTGTGAAAACTAACCTGTCGCCTCCCTGCACCTTTGGGGTAACAAGTTGGTGTGAGGAGTCTCGGGGTGCATGACAGCCGAGGTCATAAGGGTGGTAACACAGCGATTCCAGAGATAACCAAAGAGGTCTAAGGTCAGATTTCTAAATGTCAAATTAATCAATCCCAGTCCCTTTTAGTTTACCACACTGTATTTTGGGTGGAAGTGCGCTCTCAGTTTCCAGAAGGGACATTTCGGCTTCGGAGAGTCGAGGTCTAGCTTGTAGATGGCGGTCGGCAGTGCGGAGTTGTACAGCTAGTCCGGCGGGGTTAGAAGCCTGGGCAAAGCCTTGTTGCGTCTTCGTGATTGACTGTGGCCGGCCGCGCTGGGCCTCCCACCTGCTAACCTGTTAGTTCTGTTCTGTCTTAGCAAGCCTTAGAAAACAGTGGGCTGTCTTCAATTCCAGCTGCCGCGCACACTCACGACACCAGCCACGCCAGGACGCCCCCCGCGCAGGTGCCGGGTCTGGACGCTCCTCACCCTTCGAGTGAGCAGACCCACCCCACAGATGCCGAGCAGGAAAAAGAGCAAGAAAGCCCCGAGAAGTTGGATAAAAAAGAAAAAAAAATCATAAAGAAGAAGTCACCGTTTCTACCTGGTAATGTGAATGTGCTTTAAGGGTTAGACTTGGGGGGGGTGTTGCTTGTTTTTTCTTCGGAGGCGTTTGTTGAGTGTCCTGATAGTATCCACCTGTCCCATAGCTGAAAGCCTCGGCAGTCGTAAGCCGTGCGCTGCCTTCTCCCCTGTGAGCCGCGTCTCTTCCTGATAGCCCCCCGGGCTTGTTCCTGGGTCGTCTTGGCCGCTCCTCCCCGCAGCTGCATTCTGGCCACTCTTGTCCCCCGCCTCGCCACCGCACCGCCGTCTGCTGACCTGTGCGCGCGGCTCCTGGGCCGACCCTCCGCCGTCCCCCCCCAGCGCTCCGCTCGGCTGCGGGGTGGCTGTGAGCTCTCGGAAACCGGCCCGGGGGCACGGCCAGGCCCGCCCTGGACTTCGGGGTGCAGGCTGCCGTCACAGTGTGTCCGGGCGGGCCTGCACCTCCGGGGCCGACCCTCCCACGGGCTTCCTGTGCCGGGAGCGTCGTCTTCCGCCCCTTCCTCCCGCCGTCTCGGACAGCTCGGCGGCCACTGAGGGCAGCGCCCGGAGGAGACCCGGCCCCGCGCCTTCTCTCGGTGCCCGCGGCACTCGCGGTGTTCCGGACGCTGCCGTCCCCCGGCCCGACCGCGCATCTCTTTGGCTCCGCTCCCCCGGGGGCTGACGCGTGCGGCTCTTACACGGGCCCGGACCTCGCTAAATCCCCCCAAATGCGAGTCGTTTCTGTCTTTTGGGCACCAGTGTCCCCTGGAGGTATTTTCTCGGCGACCCTGGCCGTTCTGCTTCTCCAGGTCTTGGGGAGCCAGTGCTGTCCTGCTGCGAGGCGTGCGGTGACCGACGTCTCGTCGCCGTGGACGCTTCTGAGCGTGTCTCCTCTCGGTGTTGACGTGGTTGTGAGACCCCGTTCGCGCACAGGTCACGGCAGTCCGCCCCTGCATCTGCCCCCTCGCCCAGGGGCGACACGGGGGATGGGACCGAAGCGGTTTACCGTCTGGTTGGTCGTGGTGTCCAGGGAGGAAGGGAGGGAAGGGCGCCCCTTCCACATGGCTCCGGCCCGTAAGCTGCCTCGTGATGGTTCTGAATACTTGCTGCAGGGCGCCCAGTAAGTGGGTGCGAATTCCCAGCCTGGGGAGCGCGTCCGCAGTCACTTGGCTAGAGCCTCCAAGGCGCTCTGGCCGGGCTGTCGGGCTGTCGCGGCCCAGGCTTCTCCCGGCGGGGGCCGCACCTGGCTCCCGCGGGACCCGAGCAGCAGCGGCCGGGGGACCCGAGCGTTAGGTGTGGGGCTCAGAGTGGGGTTACCGTCCACGGACACGGGGTGTGCCCGCGGAGCGCTCTGCCTGCAGAGTGTGCAGAGGTCAAGGCCGTTCGTTTTGGAGCCGCCCGAGTACATGAAACACAGGCGCGCACTGCTGAGCTCGTTCGTGCAGCTCTGCTCAGTTCCAGGTCAGGTGGCGTCTCCAGGACGAGGTCAGAGCCAGCCCTTTCTCTTAATGACCCCTCATGAGAGGATGACTGGGGCCGCATGTCTATAGAAAGAGATTTCTTCTGATGACAACTTTTCAGGGAGCTGGACATATTTAATGTAGGGACTGTTTCCGGAACTCGCTGTGCAAGGGGGCCTGAGGGCTGTCGGGTACCCCGAGGAGACCGTGAGCATAACCTCTGCGGAGCGGCTTCGGATTCCCCGTGATTGCGTGTCCCGGCTTGTGCACCTGTGCCGCCGACGCTGTCACCATTCGGCCGACCTAGTTCAGTGAAAGAAACGGTTTTTAGTAGAATTTGGTTTCTTGTTTCAAGAGGTATTTTCTATGTGAACTCGAAATTTAACAAATGCTTTTATATTTTCCATATGACGTATGACATATAGATCATCTGTAAAACTAAACAGAGTCCGAAATTTATTGTGGTGAAGTGTTGGCTCTCTAGAAATCACAGAGAAAGGTGTGTTGGAAAGCTGCTGGCGTCCTCCTTTGAGGCTGACGACGGTAGAGCTGTTCTGTGTGGAAATCCTTCTTCAGACCACAGAGATTTTACCTTCCTCGACCAGACTGTGATCCGGAGACCGTAGCCCCAACGTGGCTCCGTTCTGCCGGGAGGGGCCGGCATCGTCTGCGGCGCCGGGCTTTCCGTCTGGCGGCCTTGGAGACGATGCTCGCTGCCCCCCGAGGGTTGGCCCAGGTCTCTGTACCAGCCCTGCTCCTGCTTTCTGACTCTGCTGCTGGGGACCTGGACGTTTCTGGGGCTCTGGTCAGTCATGACCTTAATCACTGCAAAAGAATTAAGTACAAAGTCATTCTTGGTAAGAACCTTAGCGCACATTGTACTTTTTCTAAAACTAACATGCATGAACACGCTGGGATTTTTAGGTCTACTTTGAGTAATTCAAGAGACTGATGCTTTCTTTTCAGTCCTGCTTTTCTTTCTCTTTGGAGGATCTGTGTTATGAATAAAGAGTTTCTGTATTCATAGTTCAGCTAAATTACTTGTTATTTTGTATTATGCTTTGGTATAATACAGTCTAGAAAACTTTAAAAAGACTTTTTCATTTGAGGGTAGTTGGATTAAGTCTGAAAATTCCATGATTTATCTCATTTGTATATAATTCCTTGATAGTAAGGTATCCAGAGCTTATGAGATCTTCTTTAGGTTTTGTTTTGAATTATTTGTCATTTATAGTTAAATATAAATATTATTTTTACTCAAGACCTTTAATTTTTTTAAATGGTAATGTGGTTTGGAGCTGAGTCCCCATCCGTCCTAAACATAACGCAGTGCAGGTGTGAGTGCTGGGAAGGACAGCCAGCTCCGAGGTGCCGGTGGTCTGCACGCGGGCAAGGCGCAGCAGAGGCAGCAGTGACAGTCCACAGAGGCCTATTGTTAGCTGAAGATGTGCCCTGAGTTTCGAGGTAGGAGAGACCCGTGGGCCACAGTGAGAAAGTAAGAGCCTTGCTGAGTCGGAAGCACGGAAATGGAGAGAAGCACATGAGTGTTCAGGGAGAGGCACGAGGCAGAGAGCGTTCTGCTCCAAGGACCGTTGTGACCGTTTCATTTTGTGTATTTTTCTGTATTAACAACTGTTTTACAAACTCCTAGTATTAAATTCTGTTGCTACATAACTAACATTTTATGCAAATGGAACGATAAGGGTGTGCTTGGTTGTAGTCACACACATACAGAACTGCCCCGCGCAGGTCCTGAGAGCACAACCGAGGGGCTCCTGGCCCCCGTCTGAGCCTTTAGGAGGGTCCTGGAGAGTCATGTACTGGCTCCACAGAGATCCTTTCTTTTCTTGACTGATTTGTTGAAGTTCTTTTTTTTTTTTTTTAAGATTTTATTTATTTATTTGACAGAGACAGATCACAAGTAGGCAGAGAGGCAGGCAGAGAGAGAGGAGGAAGCAGGCTCCCTGCGAGCAGAGAGCCCGATGCGGGACTCGATCCCAGGACCCTGGGATCATGACCTGAGCCGAAGGCAGAGGCTTAACACACTGAGCCACCCAGGCGCCCCTGGTTTGTTGAAGTTCTGTACATGGTCTGGATCTTATTTCTTTGTTAATTTATGTGTTTCAAATACCTTTTCCAGAAGTAGCTTCTCTTTTCACGCTCGTTAAGATGTCTTTTGATGAATAGATGAATAGAGATTTTTACTTTAATGCGGTTGTCCTGATGGTGTAACTGTTTTGTGTGGGAATCTTTCTAAAGGTCAGGAGGATTTTATCTTCTCAAATCAGAGCACGATCTTCGTAACTTAGCCTTTTCTTGATGATTAAGAATCATAATTTCATTATTGTGCTGTGCTCTGGTTGCCTTTCTATTCTGTTCCTTCAGTGTTTCTGTTTATAGTTTGTTCTGTGTTTTGTGTAAGGAATTTTTCCTTTACCCACATTGAATTCTCCTGTATTTGTTTTTTTTTTGTTTTGTTTTTTACATAAGCATCGGAACTTGAACTCACAGCCCTGAGATCAAGACCTGAGCTGAGATCAAGAGTCAGACGCTTAAGCGACTGAGCCCCCCAGGCGCCCCTGAATTCTCCCATAGGTTCTATCGAAAGTATTAGAACTTTGCCTTTCACATTCAATTCATTAGTTTGTTTAGACTTTATTTTTATGCATAAGAGGTGGGATTGGAATCTTATTTATCCCTGGGTGGTAACGAGTCATCTAGCAGCACCTTGTGGAAAATCTGTGTCTCTGATACGTGATACCAGGTTCGGTGGAGATCTGGTTTCTATCTCAGCGCTGGGTTTGTGATTGTGCCCCACTCATCTGTGCGGATACCGATGCACTGTCTCCGCTCTTTACAATAGCTCTTGAAATTAGCAAGGTGGGTCTTTATTTTTCATTCTCTTTCAGATTATCTTGGTCTTTGGCTTGAGGAAGTTGGTATGTGTAAAATACAGCGTTTTTATGTCCGTGAACATGGTTCTCTTCCTACTGGTGTCCCTTGTTACGTAAAGCTCTTGCAAGTCTTCTCAGAGTTATTCTTTCACCTTATCTTTTTGTCTCTGTAAAGTCTTTCTGTATTGCAGGTTTTGTTTGTTGTAGGTACATAGGAAGATAATTGCCTTTTGTAGATTGATGAATCCAGCAACCAATGAATTTCTGTTGTTAATTGTAGCCGTTTCTCTGGAGATTACATTGGCTTTTCCATGTAGATACTAGATTATGTATGAATAATGACATTTTTCCTCTTCTTGGCACATTGGCGTGGACCTCTGCCACAGTGTGGTGGAGAGTGGTCCGCTGCCGTCCTGACTCTGGGGACGGTTCTAATGTTTCACAGTGGAAACAAGTTACTCTTGGATTTCACAGAACCTCTCAGATTTGGGACGCTGCCTTCCGTTGCTGGTTTACTTAGGTTTTTGTGTTCTTCCTCATGTTGAATATTATCAAATGCCTTTTCTTTCTCTTTTGCTCTGGTCATATGTTTTTCTCTTTTAACCTCTGAGGGGTAAGTCACAGTGATTGACGGATTAATGGCAAGCACACCGTGTCTTCCGTCCGGGCCTCCCTGTTACTCTGGCTTTTCTCTCTTCCTCTTCCCTCTCCCTCTCTTTTTCCCTTTAGTTTTTCTTTATGACACATTTTTTTAATTTGCTTGGCCAGTATTCTTTTTTTCAATTTCACTTAATAAAATACACTTTTTTATTAAAAAATAAATAATACCAGTACTTACTTTTAAATCAGTTAAATTATAAAACTGTTTTCTTTTATAGAATGTGCACTGGTGTTAACACGTGAAATGCTATCTAGAAAACGTTACTTTTGGGTATTGTACTCCCCTCAGACTTCTACAGCGTTTTTCTGTGTAACAATTTGAGTTGGCACGTCAGCAACTTCTCTTGCTGTCGCTTACTATATTTAGGGAGAAACACACCTATTTTACAGAAAAGTCATCATGTGTATCCTGCAGGAAGCTCAAAGCAGTGTCAAAAAGATGGGTGTGAATGGCACAGAAAAATTCCTTGTTCATCGGCCATTAACTGAGCTCCCTGGCGAACACGGGGAGAGCAGCTGGGACGGCTTTGCTTTCTGGAGGGACACCTTTGAGTCATTTTTAAGAACTTCAGCATCAGGCTTCTGGAGTGCTTTCTAAAACTTCTGAGTAATTTCTGGAGCTACCTGGGAGGGTAGGTGTTCTTGATGAAGACCCAACACTTTGGGCTCCCTTCCAGGGTCGCTGCAGCCGCAGGTGAAGCCCGCATGGCGTGCGTCTCTCCGGTCAGAGGCGCATTCTGCCAGTGCTGGGAACCACGCGGAACAAAATCAGCGGACCCCACTGGTCCATCTTTGCCTCCCGGGAGCTGTACCAGCTTCCAGAGGGGGAGAGAGTGTGTCCTCTGTGCAGTGGGGTCTGGATGTTGGACCGTTCCTTGGCAACGTGCTCCGCACCTGGCTTGCTCCGACGAGGTGCGTCCCACGGACTGTGGGAAGGCAGAGGGACTCCTTCCTGAAGCCGCAGATGGGCTGTTTCTTCCCAGAGCAGCACTTCCAGAATCGCGTGAAGCAGAGGCGTGACCGTGTGTGGTGTAAGCAAGGAGTCCTGTGTCTTACTTTGCCCGTAATCTGGTGGATGGATGAAAGGCACGAACTCCTGGAAGTCGTCTGCGTCGGTCTTGGAGTGAGTGCTCGGCTGTGTTTGCGGCGAAGAGAACGTCTTCCTCTAGGTAATTATGGGATGAGGAAGGTGAGAGCTCCCCTTCTGAGGTTCCCTTCGGACGGGACAGCGAGAACGGGCACGAGTGTCTGCGAGCAGGCCGGATGACCTCGGAACCGACGCGTTGTTTCTCATTCTGGTGTGGAAAGCTTTGTGGGCCCCACCAGCCCATCCAGGAGCATGCCTTCCATCTGCTGGAGATGTTTGCCTTTCTTCATCTTGCGCCAGCTCGTTTTTTCAGAAGAATTTTAAGCTTCTCCGTCAGCGGCAGTTAGGAGATCACACCCCGAGGGCTTGCTTGCTTTCTGCTGGTGTTCCCTGTTAGCGAACAGCGTTCCGGCTGTCTCCCGAGTATGTGAGCGGTCGTAGCTGCTTCATGAGGACCGGCCACCGTTCTCAGGTGGTCGGAGCGCTGATGAATCCGTATTCTACTCAGGATATCCTCAGGGAGAAGGTTCCTCTGATTGTCGGGAGGTTGGACAAACCTAGGAAGCAGGTAAGCGGTTCTGCTCTGTACTTTTGCACCCGAAGGCCCCAGCCGCCCGCGCCCCGGGACGGCCATCACTACGTGAGGGTGTGCTGGGTTCAACTGCAGACGCCTCTGTATCTAGCAACAGTTCCAAGAACTCGAGTCTCGGCCGAGCGGCACGAACGTCGCCCCTACTGGGCGCCTGGCCTGAGCGCAGAGCGCGAGCTCGGGAGGCGCCGTCGGAGAAGGGAGCGCGGGGCTGGAAGAGCTCTGGCCAGAGGAGAGGTTTGTTGCCACCCCGACTTCCGCCCGGCGGGTCGTCCCCCGCCCCGTCCCCCGCTTTCGGCTCAGCGCAGACCGGCCCTGGCGCCGGCTGTCGCGGGTTCCCTCCGGACTTGGCTTCATCCCCAGCCTCGTTTCCAGGCTCCGCATTCTGCTCACAGCCGGCGCCGCGGCCCCGAGAGCGCTGGGGGCAGCTTCAGAATGTGAAGGGACCCTAGAAAACCGGGGGGCTGGAGGAGACGCCGTCGCCGTCCTGAGTCGGAGCCTCCCCGGTACCAGCCCCCTCTCCCCACGCCTCGTGGAGTCCAGCCTGTCCCCGGCCGCCCCCTCCCATTTCCGGCCGAGCCTCTAGCCGGGGGGTCGGTGGCAGCCCCTGATCGGTGCTGAGAGCCTAGGTGACCGTGGGGGTGACGCGAGTCCCCAAGGCTCGCTTTGTCCGCGGTCTCCTCGCGAGTGTGCCGTGTCGAGGGCGTGGCCGCACGGCTCTCCCTGAGCCCCGTCTGCCGGCCCGTGGCCCGCGAAGCCCGTCACTGGCCGTGCGAGGGACTTTCGCCCGCCTGCCCACTCGAGGGCGCTGACATGTCCCTGCTGAGCGCGCCTCGACACGTTTGTGAGACGCGGCGGCTCGACGCCACCAGCGTGCGGGGTCCGCGGCGGCGGTTGGAGCATTCCCGCAGCCTCCCCTGCGTGTGCGCCGCGACCCGGCCGCTGAGGCCGTGGCCTTGAGGGTTCAGCGGGCAGACGTCCTCCCCACTTTCTGTCCGCTGCCGACGGAATGCCGACAGCAGCCCCCAGTGCCCTTGGCCACATCATGGAGTACTCGGTGACAAGGGGCGCGGGGGACGTGGGCTGTTCACTTCATTCGCAGGTCGGGCTCTGGAGCTCCAGCGTCTGAACCCGACTCCCAGGATGCGCGTCCCCTCAGTAGCTGTTGCTGAACAGCAGTTCGGTCTGAGGATCGGCATTTAACGTGGTGTTTTGCTGCTTGGAAGCAGGACAACGTTCTGGGCCTGTCGCCCGTCCACAGGGTGGGAGCTTCTGTATGCACCTGTGGCTCCTGGGGAGTTGCCGGAGAGCAGCCCGGACCCTGTGTCTGGGGTCTGAGCCAGCACTTGGATGTGGCCCCAGGAGAGCCCGTCCGCCCATCCCTGCTGCTGAACTCGGAGTTCTCTGAGTACAGGGGGTGCCCTCTGGTCCCACTGAGCAGTCAACATGCACCTTCCTGTCACTCAGTCCTGCCTCCCACCTGCGAGGCGGGGTCCCTGTCCCCTTGTCATCCTCGTTTTCCACCACAGCTGACACCGAAGACGGACCTGGCTGCGTCCCCAGGAGCTACCCTTGCTCCTGAAGCAGTGTCCTGAAGAGTGAAGAGGACAAGCCCACAGGTCTTACTCGGATTTCATTATTTCTATCACTCATGTGCTTGATAACAAAGGGAAAAAAAATCTGTGCATATTTGAAAAATTGTGGTCAGTGCATTCATTCTCCTGTGGCACAGCTCCCGAGGCACCAAGGTTCTCCAGCGTCTTACCCTGTCTGTCTCAAGCTCCAGCTCGTGCCGGTCCCCCCCTGCTGCTCACACTCTGGCCACGGTGAACTCGAAGTTTCTGGAACGTCATACCTGGCTTTTGCTTTTTTGCCTGGTAAAAGTCCTTCAGTCCAGGTCCTGCTGTCTTTCCAGTGCAGACTTTTTTTGGGTTAAGATTTTATTTATTTATTCATTTTTAAGTAATTTCTTTCCCGACGTGGAGCTCAGACTCACAGCCCTGAGAGGAGGAGTCCAGCCGAGCCAGGCAGGTGGCCCTCGAAGGTAGCCGTTCTTGGGTGTTCTTACCCCCTGGGACGAATCTGCACGGTCTCTGCCCCGTCCACGAACGCAGGTCCCGGCCCCCGCATGGGTGGAGCTCCGTGTCCAGTCCTCCGTGCCCGCGGGGGCAGGAGCAAACCTGCAGTGGCACTTGTGCGCAGTGAATGCTCCCCTTGAAGCAGGGCCGGAGGACAGACTTTCTGAGAAAATGATTCTCAGACTCTGGAATTGGGGACTTGCGTATGTACCTTGACTTTTCCACTGACTAGCACCTGACCTTGGGCAAGTCAGCTGACCTTGACAGTGTCAGCTTGAGGGGCACTTGGTGGGCTCGGGCAGTGCAACTGGCAACTCTCGACCTTGGGATTGTGAGTTTGAGCCTCACGTTGGGTACAGAGAGGACTTAAAAAAAGTACTTGAACAAAATAAAATGTCGGCTTTGTCGTCTTTGAAATGGAGCAATGACAGGATAAGTGGGAGAGAACCGAGCGAGAAGAGCCGTGCAAGCCGTGTAGATCAGCTCCTGACTCGTGGTAACCGACTGCTTGAAGGAAGACATTTATCTTAAAATTATTGTTTTCAGTGGATGAAGCTGGCTCATGTCCTATAATTCAAAAGATCTAAAACCGTGTACGGTGAACGGCCTCCTGTTCGTCTTGTCCTCCGTGTGCCCCTCTCCAGGGCCCGGGTGGCCACGGGGCCGTCTGAGTTGGTTGAGCGAGTGAGGGCAATCATCATGCACCATGAATTACACTGGGTTTCAGCGGGCATACTCTGCACGTATACCTTTTTTGCAGTTTACTTTTTTCCACGTGATACCTTATTTTACTAGATGCCTCGGGATCGTTCCCTTTGATGGATAAGTGTCTGTGCAGGTTGTTTGCCGGCTTTGCTGATGCAAATGATAGTCAACTGATAGAAGCCTTCGACTCTACGAATGCCCGTGCGCCCCACTGTGCGGTGCTCACGGGACAGTCGCCCGCAGGAGGGCGATAAAACCGATCCAGCCCACGGGTCTTCCTCGGATTTCATCGTTTGTGTCACTCACGTGCCTGACAACAAAGGAAAGGAATCTGCGCGCATTGGAAAAATTGTGGGCGATCACTCTGATTTTCCTTCCGTGCGGCTGTGTCTGTTCTCTGGACAACACTGGGGTGGGGGGCTGTTTGCCCGTAGCCTTTGCAACGGGTTGTGTCCGAGCCTGGAGGTCCTTTCTCCGGGTCGGTAGGTTCCGCATGGCTTCTTCCTGTAGTTTTGATGTCATTTCTCCTGTGAGGAGTCAAAGGTTGAGCAGCTTTTCCGGTTAAGAGTCACCTGCGTTCTCCGTTCGCCGGCTGACTAGGCTGATTTGCCATAACGTGCTGGGGCCGGCGGGGTTTTGAGCATGAATTCTCTTCTTATTTGTCCTTTTGACTTAAAAGGGAGAAATGTTTTGTTTTTCCGTCCCCCAATTTGTCATGGGTTTTGGACTTGTATAATAGAGCTTCATGCTGATGTCATGGGAAATAACCTGTTTTATCCAGCACTTTCCTGCCTTTGTGTTGTAAACTCGATCTTTGACTCAGTTTTATTTTGTTTCCAGGCGGGCAGCCGCTGTGCTCACACCATGACACCACACCGCTCTTTACACCCAGAGCCCCATGCGCGTCCTGTCTGCGCTGTGTTCCGGGCACGAATCTGTACTCACGTTTCTGGTGCCCCTGTAGGGTGCCCTTGTAGCACGCCTCGTCGTCCCGTTACTCCGTTTTCAAAGTGTAGTTTTGACGATTTTCACATACTTACTTTTTCATGTGTGCTTTAGAACTGTCTTCCAAAGTTCCAGAAGTCTAGTTTTTAAAAAATTCCTATTGGTATTTGTATATGTGATTTAACCAGTGAAAACTGATATCTTTATAACTTTCCATCTTTGTACCAAAGAATGGAGTATTTCCATTTATTCAGATCTTTTCTTTATATTTTTTTTCATATTTTAGTAGTACTTTAAAATTTTCTTTTGGATTTTGTTGGATAGCAATGATGTTGATTTCTGGGTATTAAAATGTGGGCCTATTTCTTAGTTTCAGGTTTTTTAAGGCATATAATCGTATCATTTGTAAATAGTGATTTTACCTTTTTCTTATAGTTTGTACTGCATATTTCCGTATCTTACCTAATTTCATTGGCGTGTATCACTAGAACACAGTAAACTCATGGCAGGGATAGTGGACTTTTTCCTGGCTGTAATAGGATTGACTTTCCTGTTTTCCTATTAAGTCAGATGTCGTACTGAGATACATTTGTTCAGCTCCTCCTGTTTTTAGATAGTTTTTTAAAAGTTAAGTTTAGATGTTAAATTTTGGCAATTGCCTTTTCATCTTGAAGATGATTTTAATATATGTTTTTCCTTTTATTTTATTTTATTTATTTATTTTTTGTTATTTTTAAAGATTTTATTTATGTATTTGACAGGCAGAGATCACAAGCAGGCAGAGAGGCAGGCACAGAGAGGAGGAAGCAGGCTCCCTGCCGAGCAGAGAGCCCGATGCAGGGTTCGATCCCAGGACCCTGAGATCATGACCTGAGCCAAAGGCAGAGGCTTAGCCCACTGAGCCACGCAGGCGCACCCCCAACCATCTCCTAATTATTTGCACGTGTGTTACATTTTGCTTATGATACCGGATCGATTGCGACAATGCTTATTCCAGCTTCTTCCTTTGCTTTGTATTCTCTGAGCTGGTTTTGGAGGCCTCTGCTCATCTGCTTTTCCTTCCGTTCCCAGCGGGCTGCGTTTGTGCCTCGCGGCTGGTTTCTGCTCCCCGTGCGGTTAGCGCTCTGACCTCTCACAGGCTGTGAACAGTGTTCTCTGGTGCGGGTCAGATTTTCTGCAAGAATTAGTCAGTCTTCAGCAACTTTGGTGCTCGTGGAAGTTTCAAGCTTTGTCATAACTGGTCGTCGACCTTCCGCGGTGGCAAAAAGCGTGTAGCTCCTCCTCGGACGGTGTGTCGTCCGACCCTCAGCCTGCACGGACATTCGGGTGCCTCCGTGTCTGGTTTCAGAGCTGGGCTCTTCGTGATTTTCACTTGGCTGCAGGTTCCGTCCGCGAGGAGAATGGCGTTCGGTGGCACGTCTGTCCCTACTGCACCAAGGAGTTCCGGAAGCCGAGCGACCTGGTGCGCCACATCCGCATTCACACCCACGAGAAGCCCTTCAAGTGTCCCCAGTGTTTCCGGGCCTTCGCCGTGAAGAGCACCCTCACCGCTCACATCAAAACGCACTCGGGCATCAAGGCGTTCAAGTGCCAGTACTGCATGAAGAGCTTCTCCACGTCGGGGAGCCTCAAAGTGCACATTCGTCTGCACACAGGTGCGGGGCGCTCGGGGGGCGTGGGCTCCCGGGGTCTGTGGCCCGCGGCGGCCGCTGCGAGGGCCCGTGGGTCCCATGTGCGTGTTTGCCCTCCCGGAGGCCGGGCCCGCGGCGCGTCCCGTGGGAGGAGCTGGCGGCTCCACGGGGGCAGCAGGGAGCAGCAGCACGTGGGGAGGAGCGTGCGGCCGGGAGAGGGGGGCTTGGGCAGCTTGTGGGCCACTCAGTGCACGTGCGGGAGGTGGGCCTTTCCGCGGAAGGGACGCCTCGGGAGGCGCTGGTGCGGGGGCCTTGGGCGCCCGGGGATGACCTGATGCCTGCTCTACCTTTCGGATATTTTGTGATCGGTCTTCAGGTCTGAAAACGTTCATATTTAGGCAGTAATTTTGCAATAGTTTTATTGAGGTATAATTCACAGATCCCAGACTTGACTCTTCAAGTGAATTCAGAATTCACGCTACTCAGAAATTGCGGGACCCGCCCAGCGTCTGTTCTCAACCTTTTATCCCCCTTCCCTCCTGCAAGGAGCCCTGTGCCCCCTAGTAGCCACTTCCCCTTACGGGCGCGGTTCCTGGCCGCGCTGACCCTGGGGTGAGGGCTTGAACGTTTTGTTTCGTTTGAGTTTTGTTCTGTGCCCTTCTTAGGACTCTCCAGTTTCATTTACCGGTGAAACTGTAAGGGAAGGAGAGAGCACTGATAATGGGACTTGTTCCGCGGAGCCCGTTTCTGTCGTTGGCGGCGGCTCTGTTCCCGACGAGCAACAGCCTGCTGTTCCCCGCGAGCTTGCCGAGCGCTCGGAGCGCCTAGTGCTGTCCAGACCCGAGCGTGTTTGATCCTGGCGGCCTGCCTGGCGCCCACGCTGTCATTCCGGTTTACAGACGATGGCTTGAGGGAGAGCGCCGTCTCACACTCTCCAGTATTCTTAGGGGCCGAATATTTGAATGTCTTAAGGTTTAAATATTTTACGGTGCAGAGTTAACAAGTGTTCTTTAAAATGCGCTCCTGACATCTAAGTGTGCAGTGTCTGCAAACAAGGGACGGTAACTCTCCTGTAGAATGTCCCAGAAATTGTAAGCGGGAAACGAATATTCAAATCAGTATCCAAATCCTAGATTTTTATGTTGGCATTAATTGTTAAGATGTGTTTTCTTTAAATAATTCTATGGTGTACTTTTATTTTTATTAGGGGTCAGACCTTTTGCTTGCCCTCACTGTGACAAAAAGTTTCGAACCTCAGGCCATAGGAAGACTCACATTGCCTCTCACTTTAAACACACGGAGTTAAGAAAGATGAGACACCAGCGTAAACCTGCAAAGGTTCGAGTCGGCAAGGCCAGCGTTCCAGTCCCCGACATTCCTTTGCAAGAGCCGATTCTCATAACTGACGTAGGTAAGATTCTCTCCCCCTTTGTACCATGCAAGAATCATATAAATATTATGGTTTACATAGTTTTAAGCATGGTGTTAATGAAGCTTTTGTTCGGCATTTTTGCTTTATGGCGTAGTATGTTCCACGATCAAAATGAAAATCTTAGTTCTGTCTGAACTGTTGCTCAAATTGTGTTCTTGGTTAAGGAAGAAATGATGTGCACAAGTGAAGGTATTAGCATGTAAGTTCTCACTGAGGAAAAATTCTGCTTCAATAGAATTATCAGCGTGGACAAGTGTTCTTTATGTGAACTACACAGTGCCTTCTGTTATTTTTATATTAAGATCCCTACGTAGTATGTAACCGTATTATTATATGGCTGCTTTAATTTCTGAACTGAAAAGAAAAAATTTCCAGCTTTTAAGGCTTTTTATAGCCTCAGTTATTATAATCAAGGTAAAGTACAATTTTATTAACTACAAAAGAAAATGCTTGTTTCTAAAAAGAAAACACTGCTTATGAGAATCTTCTGAAAAATGATTTTTGTAAGTGCTAGACAAAATTAAAGAAACTTCATTGAATTCTGTGCTAAAACTTTTCTTTTTGTGCAGTTCCTGTATTTCATTATGTCTCAGGCAAGATTATCTAGTCTATGAACAAAATTAACATCAAAGTATAACTGAATATAAATAAAGGTTAAATGGTATAAAGGGAGATATTTTAGATGAATATAAATTATAATCTGCTAATAAGATGATCAACAATCATGAATCTTTAGGAGCTTAGCATCAAATATATGAACTAAGAAAAATTAGAAGAAAAGAGAAATATTCGAATTAGTACAGTGAAAGATCCTCAGATCGATTTAACGGAACAGTGAAACTAGAGAGACGTTGAAGTTCACATATGAAAAGGTTTACTTTATAGCTTTATAGAATCTTTTATTTTATAATACGTACTCTTTTAAATATACGTGAAATAGAAAGTTGATAAAATCCTAGGATAGAAAAACTTAAAATTTTCAGAAGTAGATATTGTACAGGACACAATCTTTGATTACAGTTCAGGGAAAGCATACTGGGACATGCTAAACTTATTAGCTATTGTTCTGTTAGCTAACACATTTGAAGATTTAGATGAAATGGACCTCTTCTAGAATAATGTACTTAAAATTGACTGTAGAAGAAGTGGAAAACTCCAAAACAGACAACAAGTTGAAGGTCACCCTCCTCACAGTATTGTTCTCTGATGATTTTATGTCTGAGGCCTTCCAGGCTTCTGAGGAACTATGATTCTTAGCATATTATTCAAACCCTAGAAGCTGATTGAAGCTCCCATGGGAGGTTAGAATACTTTGATGTCCTTTTCCACTTTTGGTAGCTTACAAAGCAAAGCAACAGACACATTTTACTTAATGTGTATTTAATCTTTGCTATAATCTTGTAGGTTCTCACTGGTTTGTGCTATACCTGAAATGTGGAAAAATCTCTGAAAGTCAGAACAAATTCAGTGTTTATTTAGTGGCCCTAGAATTAGCCTTCGTGTTTGAGAGTTACCTTCAAGTTACCAGTTTTCTTCAGGTTGCCATTAATCAGGTCAAACACCTGTGGGTTTCTTGACTTGAAGTCTGTAAACCCTTGTTGAGTTCAACTATAGTCCTAATACCGCAGATGTTTTCCATGGTTAAAACGGGGTACATTTCACTTGTTGGACTCACAGATGCTTGTGAGCCAAAACTTGGACCTAATTAGTGGAAGCAGAATTCTCCTTTGGTCTACGCTGAATGAGATACATGAGGGAAGTGATTCATAGGGTGGCTTCACATTGTGAAGAGTAAAATATTGCAAGCATTTATTTTCATACTTAACTTCGTTATTATTTGTATTTGTGTCTGTCTCTTCTTTCAGACTCAGCTCCTTGGGGCTCTATAGAAATGTCATGACTTTAATAATCTTTGGGGGGCAGATTTTGATAAAAATATGACAAGAGGGTTTTAGCGTAGATACAATTATTTGACTTCACTGGGAGATGAGCTGTTCTAGTTCAGCCTTGTTACTTAAAACACGTCATGTCATTTAGAATAAGACTGTCACTTAGGAAAGTATTAGAATGCTTTAAAACAATTGCACCGAGTCATTTAGTCTGCATATTAAGGGAACACTCTTGGTGGTGTAGTACCATATGGTCAGAAAAACTTCCAGAGCTGTATAGGAACATAAAAATAGTCATTCCAAAACCTCTCTGTTCCTCACTTGTACAGATGTAAAAACTAATTATAATACTGTTTTTAGGTTATATAACTAGTTTGTACTCAAGGTAGAGCAACAATCTGGATCTTCTGACTTCTAGACCAGAGTTGTGGTCAGTAAAATTCACTTCCTCTGCACACCCATTACCACTGCACGCCCAGGCACAGAAGTGTGGAAGAACACACCATGATTTTCAAGTAGTCATTATGTCTTGTACCAAGCACCAGTAATTATTTTCCTCAAGCACCAGTAATTTTTACTGAACGTGAATGATGTGAAATTTATTGTATGTTACAAATTGTATTTCACTAGACATGCTGTCTTATACTCTAAATATTTTTTCTTCTAATTCAAGAGCTAAATTTTAAATACAGCTATGTGCAGATTGGGGAGGTATTGGCGTCAAGGTGATCATAATATTCAGAGGGGGTTCATTATTATCATCATAAAAAGCTGAGAGAGTTCATAACCACCAGATCTTTTTACAAGAAATGCTAAATGGATTTCTTCAAGTGGAAGTAAAAGAATAATAATTAACACCATAAAAACATAGAAAGAAGCATAAATCTCATCCGTAATGGCAAATATGCAATCATAGTTAGATTCTGCAATATGGTAATAGTGGTGCACTTTACTTACAACTCTTGTTTAAAAGCTTAAAAAAAGAGAAGATAGTAAAAATAATAATACAGTAATCTGTTATTACATAATATGAAAACCATAAATTATAACAGCAATAACCTAAAATGTGAGGGGGAGGAGGAGGAAAAATGTAAAATTTATGAATACTATTGAAGTTATTATCCATTTAAAATAGGGTATTATAAGTTTAAGGCAATCTGTGTAAGCCTCATGATAACCATAAGGGGAAATCCTATAATAATTACACAAAAGAGCATGATAAAGAAATTAAAACATACGGACACCAAAAGGCATCAAAGCACAAGAAAGACAGTGGAATAAGAAACAAGGAACACTGGATCCAGGAAACAATTCACAAAATAACATTAGTAAGGTCTTGCCTGTCAATAATTACTTTAAATGTAAATGGATTAAATCCTCAAATTAAAGGACACAGAATGGCTGAGAGGATAGCAAAACAAGACCTAGTGATATGCTGCCTACAAGAGGCTCATTTTAGCTTTGAAAAATACACATAGTCTGAGAGTGAAGGGATAGAAGAAGACATTTCAAGCAGATGGCAACAAAAAAAGGCGGGGAAGTTACACTCACATCAGACAAAATAGACTTTATTTATTTGTTTATTTTTTTAAACAGAATAGACTTTAAAGTAGAAATGGTGAAAAAAAAAAAAGACAAAGGAGGTCATTATATAATGATAAAGGGGTCAGTACACCAGGAAGATATAGCAGTTGTAAATATTCGTGCATCCATCATGGGAGTACCTAATTATGTAAAGCAGAAACTAAGAACCAGGAGGAGAAATAAAGAGTAACACAGTAATCATTGAGGACTGGGATACTCCACTCTCAACAATGAACAGACCATTCAGGTAGAGAATCAATAAGAAACAGCAGATTTGAACAACACTGTAAACCAAATGGACCCAGCAGGCATATACAGAACATTCTAACTAACAACAGCAGAATACACATTCTTCTCAAGCATACATCAGACATTTTCTCGATTAGACCATATCTTAGCCCACAAAAAAAAAGTCTTAGCAAATTCATAATAATCAAAAGTCTCCCAACATAGAAAAGCCCAGGACCAGATGGGTTCACTACTGAATTTTACCAAACATTAAAGAAGAATTAACATCAACTTTCTCAAGTGCTTCCAAAAAATTTCAAGGGGGAAGAACATTCCCAAACTCATTTTACCAGGCCAGCATTATCATCATACCAAAACCAGAAAAGGACACTATTGGAAAAGAAAACTATAGGTCAGTATCCCTGATGAGCATAAATGTAAAAATTCTCTATAAAAAACTGCTAAACCAAGTTCAGCAGCACATTAAAAGGATCATTCACCATGATTAGGTAGGATTTATCACAGGGACGCAAGGTTGGTCCAACATATGCAAATCAGTTAATGTGATATGTTACATTAACAGAATAAAGGAAAAAAAAATTATATGATTCCAGTAAATGCAGAGAAAACATCTAACAAAATTCTACATCTATTCATGATAAAAAATGTTAACAAATTAGGCAAAGAAGGAACATTTCTCAACATAATAAAGGCCGTATATGACAAGACTACCACTGACAATATACTCGATGCTGAAAGGGTAAAGGCTTTTCCTCTAAGATCAAAACAAGACAAGGGTGCCCATTCTCACCACTCCTATTCAGCATAGTGCTGGAAGCCCTAATTAGAGCGGTAGCATCAAAAGCAGTAAAATACTTAGGAATAAAATTACCAAGGAGGTAAAAAAAACCTGTACCTGAAAACCAAAAGACACTGATGAAAGAAGCTGGAGAAGACGCGAATACGTGGAAAAGTAGCCCATGTTCAAGGACTGGAAGAATTAACATCGTTACAGTGTCAATGCTGTCAAAGCCGTCTGTGGGTTCAGTGCAATCCTATCAAGATTCCAATGTTTTTTTTACAGAAGTAGAACAATCACTCCTAAAACTGATACGGAACCATAAAGAACCTGAATGGCCATGGAAATTATGAGAAAGAAGAACAAAGCAGGAGACGTGAGATTTCCTGATTTCAAGCTATCCTGTAAAGCTGCCCTCATTGATACGCTGTGTTACTGGCATAAAAACAAACTGGAAGTACATTTGAAAGCCCAGGCCTAAACCCAAGCACATATGGTTAACTAGTATTTGACAAGGGAGCCAAGAATACTCAATGGAGAAAAGACAGTCTCTTCAGCAGGTAGTGCTGATTAGTCACACACAGAAGAATGAAATTATACCCTTACCTTACTTGACTTACAAAGAGTAACTCAAAATGGATTAAAGACTTAAATGTAAGACTTGAAACCATAAAAGTTCTAGAAGAAAACATAGGAACAAAGCTCCTTGACCTGGGTCTTGTTAATGATGTTTTTGATAGAACACCTAAAGCACAAGCAACAAAATAAAAAACAAGTGGGACTGCATCAGACTAAAAAGTCAGCACACGCAACACAAACTAATAGTAAAGTGGGAAGACAGCCTGTGGAATGGAAATCATTTGCAATCAAGGTATCTGACAAAGTGTTAATATCCAAAATACATGAATGACTCATAGAATTCAATGGCAAAAAAGAAAAAAAACCAAAACCAATAAATACGTTAATTTAAAAATATTAAGAAGTGGATTAACTACCTGAATAGACTTTTCTCCAGAGAAGATTGTCAAAAGGCTGACAGGTGCATGAAAAGATGCTCAACACCTCTGGTCAGTAGGGAATGCAAATTAGAACCACAGTGAGGTGTCACCTCACAGCTTTTGGAATGGCCGTTACAAAAGATGAGAGATGACAAATGTTGACATACATGTGGAGAGAAGGCAAACCTCGTGCATTACTGGTGGGATTGTTAATAGGCGGAAGTGCGATGGAAAGCAGTGTAGAGGATGCTCAGAAAATTGAGCAGAACTGCCGTGTGATCCACTTGTGGAACTATATCCAAAGGAAATGAAACGCTAACTCCGAAAGATAACCACACTGCTGTGTTCATAGCAGAATTATTTATGGTCGCCAAGAGATAAAAACAACCT
>RCUC01146711.1:0-19415 GCA_003697995.1 Taxidea taxus jeffersonii | reverse complement strand
CCTGGTTTCTGCCCCTTGGCTCTGAATGCCTGGGCACCCAAGGAAACCGCGAGGGGCCCGGTGCAGGCCCGGGGCCACTGACCGTTCCTTGTCGCCAGGAAATAGTTGTCCGGACTGAAGGCCAGCGCTCCGACACCGACCTTCGGGTTTGCTCGGTCAGCGATGGGCTTCAGAGTCTGTAAGGAAACCGGCACCGAGGCGATCTCGTCTAGGACATTGGAAGAGGGGATGCTGCAGGGTAGTCGAGGCGTGCACATCTGAGACCCCACCGTGGCCGCCCCAGCCCTCGCGCAGAATGACACGGGCATGTGAACACACCAGGCAAACGCCTATGCAGTAGGGGCTCAGCCGTGTCCCGCATCCCGGCAGCACATGCACCTGCAGCGGGGTCCACGGGGCGGAGATGCCTGGCCGCGTGGGGTGGGGCGTGTAGGAACTCAGGGCCTTCCCCTCGACTTTGCTGTACACTTAAAACTGCTCTACGGAAAAGTCTTAAACAACGTTGTAAGACCTGCAGCAAAAGGTTGTAAGAGGGTGACGGGGGCCGGGGGCAGTGTGCTCGCTGGGTCCAGGCCGCCCCGTCGGGGGTGCTGACGGAGCCCGGCCTGGCCGCTGCTCTGTGCCCCTCTTGTCCTAAAGCCCGCATGACGCCGCATGGAAGCGGGGACCCCATGGCCAAGACCCACAAGCAGCCCTGCGGCTGCAGGCCCCCCGGATGGACTGCTCCTACCCCTCTCTCGCTGACCAGGGGGCACTTGCCCAGTCATTAGGGAAATCACCCTCGGAATACCAGCTCTCTAGTCTGGGTTTCCAGCACTTAGACGCAGTCAACAAAGACCTTCCCTGGCTCTACCGCTCCATAGGTGAGGGATGCTGGCTGAGAGGTGTTACAGGAAAGGGAAAATACACCAAAAAAAAAAAAACAATGTCTGGGGGCGCCTGGGTGGCCAGTGGGTGAAGCCTCTGCCTTCGGCTCAGGTCAGGGTCTCAGGGTCCTGGGATCGAGCCCCACATCGGGCTCTGCTCGGCAGGGAACCTGCTTCCCCCTCTCTCTGTGTCTGCCTCTCTGCCTGCTTGTGATCTCCGTCTCTCTCAGTATCAAATAAATAAATAAAATCTTTAAGAACGAAAAGGAGAACATGGACGGCCCCGGCCCTCTGCTGCTCACATTTGCTCTCCGCACTGGAGGCTGCACCGGCCGCTGCTCTGGGCGGGGGGAAGGCCAGGCGGCCCAGCGCCAGCCGCGGGTTCTTCTCGGCTTCCTTATACAGCACCTGGAACACATGACAGCGGCGGGAGCAGAGGCGGTGACAGCACCTGATAATGGTGATGCCTGACCCTGTGTCAAGGTGTGCTGTTCCTGGGGACAGGAGGGACCCCTGGCGACACCCACTCCCTTGTGGGGTCCTTAAAGCCCTCAGTGTGTGCTGGCGGCGTACGGACTGCATTGTGCGGCCGGCCGCTCACCAGCGTGCACAGGCGCTTCCCAGGGGGCAAGGCCCAGGAAACGAGTGGGCATCTGCGGACGGAGGCCTAACAGGCCCGTGCCCAAGGCAGTGAGGAGCCCCGGCCTGCCCTACAGCTGGAGAAGGCGCTGCAGCTGTGGCTGGAAGGACCTGCAGCACTACCCTTCCGGGCACTATGGCCGCCTGCTTGGACTCAGCCTCCCACAACCTTGCCTACACCTCCAGCCCAGTGCTTTCTCAGGCCCCGGCCTGCGCCTGACTTCCCCAGGCACCCCCCTCTCTTCCTTCTGGTTTTACTCATGTTTCTCATCTGTGGGCAAGGTCCCCAAGGCCAGGGTCTCTCTGTCCCCTGCTATGCTACCCCTCCCCCAGCACCTGCCTCAGGACCTTTGCACTTCCTGTTTCCACTGCCTGAACCGCTTCTCCCTCAGATCCTGTATCACTTCTTCCTGGCATCCGACGCCGTGGGCCCTCAGCACGCTGCCAGTCCCTACTGCTCAGGGACACCCACTCCCTACTTCTCTGGTCCGGTTCTCCAACCCTAGATGCTCAGTGCTTGCGGGCAGGAGGCCGTGGTTACAGTGCTGAGAGCAGGGGCAGGTCTGTGACATCTGGAGAGGGGGAGGGATAGGGCAAGGACACTCTTTCTAATCCTGTGAAATGGTATAGTGACTGAAGTTTCCAGGGGCACCTGGGTGGCTCAGTCATTAGGCATCTGCCTTCGGCTCAGGTCATGATCCCGGGGTCCTGGGATCGAGTCCCGCATCGGGCTCCCTGCTCCGCGGGGAGCCTGCTAGCCTGCTTCTCCCTCTCCCACTCCTGCTTGTGTTCCCTCTCTCGCTATCTCTCTCTGTCAAATAAATAAAATCTTTAAAAAAAGAGAGAGAGCAGAGCGCCCGAGTGGCTCCAGCTCAGTGGGTTGAGCCTCGGCCTTCAGCTCGGGTCATGGTCTCAGGGTCCTGGGATCGAGTCCCGCATCAGGCTCTCTGCTCCGCAGGGAACCTGCTTCCCCGCCCCCCCCGCTTCCTGCCTCTGTCTGCTTGTGATATCTCTGTCAAATAAATAAAATCTTTAAAAATAGGTAAGTAAATAAATAAAAAGGGAAAAGGAAAACACAGTGACAGAAGTTTCTAGTGATGTAAGTGACTGGATGACAAGGGAGAATGTGAAGAGAAAAGCGCGTTTTTCTACCTCCCTTCCCCAAATACGGCCCTCGTGGAGGCCTGCATTCCAGACTTACTATTCTGGGATTAGTAACAGTTGCTGGATGCCCAAACTCTGTGATCATTTTCCACGTCACGTGATTAAGAAGGCGCACCTGAGGAGAGACCGTGCGTGTGAGGCCCGGGTCCGCGCTGGGCCCTCGGTGTCCCCGCGTGCGCTGACTGTCCTCACCTTCCCATCGTAGCTTCCCACCGCCAGGAACTGGCTGCTGGGGCTCCAGGCCACAGACTTGACGCCCAGGGACCACTCGTAGGCACAGTAGGCAGACAGGAGCCGGCCGTCCAAGGAGTAGAGCAGGACCTTGTACTGAAGGACACAGCACGGTTGCTGAGCCTCGTGCTGACCTGAGCCCGGGAAGGACACAGACACCTGCCGGCGGGACTCGGACAGCGAGTGGGACGTCGGAGGAAGACAGGCCGCCCCGCAGAGGTGACAGTGGGGACCTTGGCCGCAAACGTAAGGACTTTCTGGTCAAAGGACTGCGGCTCGGCATCGGAGCCCAGGAAGCTAACCGGGCCGCCTCAGGTAAACAGGTCACAGCGCTTAAGTCACAGAGGTCTACCCGGTCACTTTCTGTACCTCCAGACAGGTGTCCCACACCGCCAGCACACAGCCGTTTGGGGCCCACTCAATCCCTGCGAGGTCCTGGGTCTCCGTATCAAAGTGCTTCCAAAGGCAAAAGGGAGAAACACAAGGGAGAAACATTACTTTTGAAAGTGTTTCCTTAAACAAAGGCACAATTTGTAACTGAGGTTTTTGTTTTACACGTTTAGTATTTAATTTCTTTATACTGAAATGGACGAGAATATCTGCAGCTCTGTCCTTCCATAATTACAATCCTGCCAGAGCACCAAGGAGGTCCCAGGCTGGCCAGCACGGGGCTAGAGCCCACCAGGCAGGACAGGGCCCCGCACAGCCCCTCACGCTGCCCTCCCTGTGCTCCCCTCTCCCTCCTCTTCCCGCCTGGCTCAGCCTCACTCCTGCAAGGCCAACTCAGGCAAGACTGTGCCAGGACACTCATGCCCAGTCAACGAGGACTCCTTGGTGCTTGGACGGAACGGCCATTCCCTTTCCAGGGGCTTCTCTGCACCCGGCCTCCGCAGATGTAAGCCTGGCCAGGGCAGGGCTCTGTGCCCTGGGCGGCTCGGCACCCTGGCACCCTGGCGTCTTGCCCAGAGTAGGCACTCCTCCTCCTCATACAGCAACACACACCCCGCTACACTAACAAGAGGAAAACGGCTCCCAAGGACGGCACAGCACGTCCACCGCACACTAGGTGGGCCACGCTCTGCCCTCCGGAGAGAGGACGTCACGCTGCCGCCCACTCTCCTGAAGGGGCCCCAGAGCTGCCAGGAATCCCCGTGTCGGCCACCCCCGCGCCCGCAGGAGCCCCGAGCACCCCTACCCGCAGCAGCTGCCAGTCGCTGCAGACGAAGATGCTCACGTGGTCCTTGCAGTCCCGCCGCTCAGCCAGTGCCAGGTAGCGGCCGTCCTGGGTGAAGGAGATCCCTGCCAAGAGGAACAAGGCCTGCTGTCCACGGCCGAGCAGGAGAAAGCACACTTTCAAGGAGGGACGGGACATGGGACGGGATGGGTGCACACAGCCCACAGAAGAGCCACACACAGTGACTGTGGTCCGGCCCCCGCCACTCGCTGGGCTGCTCTGCAGAACCCCGCAGACCCCGGGCCGGCATCTGCGAGAAAACCCGGGAACCGTGGAACGTTACTAAAAGGCACACCTTGTTGGGGCGCCTGGGTCTCAGTGGGTTAAAGCCTCTGCCTTCGGCTCAGGTCATGATCTCAGGGTCCTGGGATCGAGCCCCGTATTGGACTCTCTGCTCAGCAGGGAGCCTGCTTCCTCCTCTCTCTCTGCCTGCCTCTCTGCCTACTTGTGATCTCTGTCAAATAAATAGATAAAATCTTTTAAAAAACAAAAATAAAAATAAATAAATAAAAGGTGCACCTGGCACCTCACAGGACACCTTGCAGTCGTCACGTCTTTAGAAAATAAATCACCGGGGACGCCTGGGTGGCTCAGTTGGTTAAGCGGCTGCCTTCGGCTCAGGTCATGATCCCAGCGTCCTGGGATCGAGTCCCTCATCGGGTTCCTTGCTCGGCAGGGAGCCTGCTTCTCCCTCTGCCTCTGCCTGCCGCTCTGTCTGCCTGTGCTCTCTCTCCCTCTCTCTCTGACAAATAAATAAATAAAATCTTTACAAAAATTTTTTTTTAAAAAAAGAAAAGAAATCACCAGGAATTCCGCTGGCTTAAGGTCAGCTGTCACTACATGTCGTATCTTCACTTTTGAATTTAACTACTTGGAAGAAGTGAACTTAAGCTAAGAATTTGGAAATAGACTTCGGGCAACAATGTTAACTTTCCAGTCCATATGAGCTAACGCGTCTCGCACGTCATGAGCCAGAAGAACATACAAATGACTTTGCTTCCACTCAAGAGATGTGTTTGCCGTCCGGAGAGACACTGAGATCCAAGTTATAAGCATAAAAACGAACGTGCGATTGCATTTCATTCAAGTTCCAAACTGCTAATGGCTACAGAAAAAATGGAAAAATACTCAGATCAAGTGAGGCTTCGTTCTGCTCGTGAAGGGAAAGACGTAAGACTGCACATTCAGGAACTGGTGCCTGCGAGCTCCTGGTGGAGCGGGCCGGGCGTGCGGCACCTTCCCGGGGCCACCTGGCCGTACTTTCGGGCACGGTGACCACAGGGGTAGCCGCCAAGAGGCCTAGAGGCTTGAAGTTCAGAACTGGGGTGGGGGGCGGTTCCCAGGAGGGCATGAGCTGAAGCTACTTGGGCCCCAGTCCTCCGACAAGGAAGGGGACCACGTGCAAACCCTACTCCTTTGGGGCCCTTTGATTCTACCTCGTCCTCTGAGACACACGGGGGACGTCACAGACGAAGCACCAGCAGGTCTGGGTGCAGAGGCAGAGGGCTGGCTACGCACGGGTACGCTGCTGAGGCTACGTGTGCCCACAAAGTGTCCGTGACAAAGAGGGCACGCGCCCCCCGGACCCCAGCCATGCGGAAAGGCCTTCAGAGCCGCTCTGGCCACTCACCCTGCTGACAAGCTTTCGGGTATTTGATGTAAGACACAGACTTTGTGCACAGGGACCAGACAGTTATCCGCAGCTGTCGAGGAAAAGGGGAAAGAAAACAGTGCAGACTTAGAGCAGTTTCCGAGACGGGCTCCAGGCCTCCCACAGGCTGCCACTCCCCGACCCGAGGAAGCAGTTTGCTGCAGAATTAAAGCCAGCGCAGTTCCACGGAGCTCTTCTGTTGTGAGATGTCACGCCCTGGGCATTTGGTCTCATTTCGCAACGCTGACGCGAGGTCAAACCTAAGTGCGCTGTCGCTTGAGATTTCCAAGGGACGGCGGTCTCCCTCCTGCAACATCTGCAGAGGCTCTGCAGTCCGAGACACACGTCCGTGGGGAGGCGCCGGAGGGGACGCCGGCAGGGACACCGGGGTCCCCAGCACTGAGGGAGGTCAACCTGGTTCCTCCTGCGCCTCAGAAGACAGCGGCGGGCTTCGGGGCTGACCACCGCGCCGCCGGCAGCCGCCTGTCCTCCCCTTTCCCACCCAAGTGCTCGGCGGCACGGACATGGCCCCGTGTGCCCAGGAAAAGCCCTGAGGGGACGCGGCCTCTGCTTCACAACAGTTGGCGTCCCAACCCCCGTCCACACCAATACTGAGGGTCTACGACCCCCCAGGCCCCTTCAGAGCCTGAAGTGAAGAGCCTAGTTTTGTTTCTGAAAACCGTCTCTGTGCCCTTCCCATGGGCCGGCGTGGAAGTCCACCACGTGCGGAGTGTCCTTAGTCACAAGGAAAACACAGATCAAAACCCCAAGGAAACCCCACAACACAGCACCAAGAGCAGAAGCCTGGAGTGACGAGCGTCAGTGGGACTCAGCTCCTGAGCTCTCGCCTCCCGTGGCTGGGGTGCAGAAGGCCATGGGAGAGACGCGACGGCCGCTTCCTAAAACGGCCCACGGGGAACTCCTGGCATCCCACCCCGGGGTCTCCCCGAGACACACTCCCGTGCATGTTCACAGCGGCTTTGCTCATCACGGCGCACACGGGAAACAGCCCGCTGCGTGTCCTGGGGCAGGTGGAAAGCAAACGCTTCTCCCCGTGCTGCACGGCGGCGCCCAGCACCGGAGCCACCCACAGGCCCCTGGACGGCACCGCGCTTGGCCACAGCCGCCTGCTGCCGCATGGTCCCACTGACACAGAATGGGGCCCCTGGGGCCAGCGTGGGGGCGGACAGGGCGTCCCTGTTCCCGCACTGCAGGTGCCAGAAGTTGGGGGTTTCCGCTCACCAGTAGCCGACTGGCTTTGGGACACTCAGGAGAAAGTTGTCCCTTTACTGGGGCCAGGACGCGGCAAAGTGGGGGAGAAACAGGCCCGAGGCAGAAGAGCACGGTCCCGTGACCAGAACGGCCACGACCACCGGCTGCAGGGCAGGAAGACCCGTGAGAGGCGGAGAAGGACGGTGCGCAACAGACGTTCCACACGGACCAACAACCGAACAGGAAGAAAAATCAGACATTCACGGCGCCTGGTGGCTCAGTCGGTTAAAAGTCCAACTCTTGATTTAGACACTGGTCAGGATCTCAGGTCCCGGGATCGAGCCTCGAGCCGAGCTCCACGCTCAGCGCGGGAGTCTGCTTGGGATTCTCCTGCTGCCTCTCCCTCCCCCTGCCCTCCCCTCACTTGCGCTTACTTTCTCTCTCAAATAAATGCATCAACCAATCAATAAAAAAATCTATTAAAAATGTCTTTTTTAAAATCAGACATGTCCTGCAAATATAAAGAAATTCAGTTCTTGATAAACATTGCTGGGAAAAAGCTGAAAGTGGATCCCTACCTCACCCCATACGCCATTCGGGGAGCCACACAGACCTGAATCACGTATTTAAATGAAGCGTGAGACTCACACTTCACACACCTCACGAATGAGAGTGTTCGGGCGTGTAAAACAAGACACAGGGGCACTCGACCTCACAGACGGAGAAGTGAAAACTAAAACCAGAGGCAACAGCCTGTGGCTCTTGTGGGCCGGGTCGTTTTAAAGCCGGACACATGCTTCGGAAAGCTGAATGCCACCTGCCCCAACCAGGCAACCCCCGAGGTCACACCAGAGACAGGGCGTCCACGCAGGTCATGTGCAACAGAGCCTCGGCAGCGCGGGTCCCGGCTCAGCACAGCGGCATGATGTCCGCGAGGAGCCGGAAGCACAAGCCACACCTTTGTGCGCAGGAACTGAACCCCATCGGGGGGACAGAACCGCCACAGAATGTGGAGCGCAACTCCGGTAATTGCAACCACACGCCAGTCTTCCCTTCTGAGACTCCTGGCGCCTTGTCCAAAGGCCACAGTTGTCATGGGGACGTACGGGAGGCAGGGAGCCCGCGGAACGTGCCGGTCTGGAGACTGGGTCCTGGCCCCAAGGATCCAAGCTGTGAAGACGGTGGGGCGAGGCCATATATACGGCTCAGATCCCCGCATCTGAGGACTCGGAGCTGCAAGCGTCCTTGAAAGGTCATGTGTGCACCACAGGGAAACCAAGGGCCCGTCGTGCCCCGCTCCCTCTCCGCAGCCTGTATCCGCAGACACCACAGCTAGAGCAGGTTTTCGAACGGGAGCTGAAGCGGTGTGAAGCCACCTGGCCCTGAAGCAGCCTTCCCTGCAGGCTGGGGGCAGAGCACGCCCCCGACCACGTGCACGCGGAACACACTGCAGCGCGCCAGAGGACATCCCACGGGGTCCCTCCACCTCCTCCTGGCTGCCTTGTCACATGCACGCCCTGGGCAACTGGGAGCCCAGACCTCAGACGCCCTCAGGGGCTTCAGACCCAAATGCTGGTTCTAACACCCCCTCACAAATCACATCACCGGAGGGATTCGTGCATTTTTCTGCACCAGAAACAAACACGGCTGACACCAACGACCTTCCACCCTAACACCTCTCGCTTGCCACGTTCCCTCATTTCACACATCGAGGCGTACTTATACTATCCTGGGACTTAGGACTAGATCTCGAACACCCGTGTCCGTCTGTGGAGCCCCGTGCAGTGCCAGGGCCCGGGAGCACCCGTGTGGGAGGAGCAGAAGGACGAAGCGATAACCGACGGTCGGGCGGTCAGGCAGCTGGAGGGGAAAACAGAAGCTGGTTCACAGCGGAGCGCGCCTCCTGGTGTCAGAGGGGCTGCTTAAACCCTTAAAATTGTAGCTGAAGAATTTTTTAAAAATCTGCTTTCTGGGGCGCCTGGGTGGCTCAGTGGGTTAAGGCCTCTGCCTTCGGCTCAGGTCGTAGTCACAGGGCCCTGGGATCGAGCCCCCCATCGGGCTCTCCGCTCAGCAGGGACCCTGCTTCCTCCTCTCTCTCTGCCTGCCTCTCTGCCCACTTGTGATCTCTATCTGTCAAGTAAATAAATAAAATCTTTTTAAAAATCTGCTTTCTTTTTCTTTTTCTGGGCAAAAAGATTATATAATGACACGATGTGATTCCAACACCCTGATGACTTAAGACACACGTCTTTCTCCGAAGTGCACCCACTCTCCCGCGCAACAGGCGCCTGGCACTCACATGGAACTCGGTGGTGTTGAGAATGTGGCGGCCGTCCGGGCTCCAGCACGAGGCCACCAGCCCCGCCGAGCCCTCGTCAATTCTGCAGTGCCATTCCGGCTGCTCCAAGGACCACACCTGCGTTTGCAACGTACACAAAGGAGCAGAACCACAACAGATCAGCACACGGACCATGCAGAACCCAGCTCCCGACCCAGGGCATCTTTCCCAAGGTTTCCTGAGGCGCCAGGGCCTGACGGCAGCATGAAGCCACACCACTGGGTGACCTCACTGCGCAGAGTTTTAAACAGGTTATTCCCTTTGCCAGCCCTACGAGCTCCTTCAGGAGACCCTGCATCTATTCACCACATCTGCGCTTCCCCAAACCCATGATGTCCACGTTCAGTGTCTCTGATCACTCCCCGTTACGGAAGTCTATTTGGTTACAAATAAGAACATCTAAGTGTTTTCTTGTTTTGAAAGTACTTAAACCATGGGGCACCTGGATAGCTCAGTGGGTTAAGCCTCTACCTTCGGCTCAGGTCATGGTCTCGGGGTCTTGGGATCGAGCCCCGCATTGGGCTCTCTGCTCTGCTGGGAGCCTACTTCCTCCTCTCTCTCTCTGCCTGCCTCTTTGCCTACTTGTGCTCTCTGTCAAATAAATAAATAAAATCTTTAAAAAAAAAAAAAAAGAAAGTACCTAAACCATTAGAACTAATATAATTTTAAGACAAAACTGGCTTTGAACTACACTGCCCTTCCCCCGCCCCCCAACTATGAGGGCAATAGAACTCAATCGCCCTGTCCAGGCTGCGCTCTGGGAAGGCCTCAGGGCTACAGGCACTGCGGGCAGCGCACCTGCACCAGCCCCCGCTTGTACATGGCACACAGGATGAACAAGGAGTCCGCCGACCATTCGACGTGCTGGATCTGGTCCAGGCATGTGTACAGCTGGAGGACCTGGAGGGTGTTCACGTCCCGGATCACTAACCGGTACTGCACACAAGAAGCCTGGAAGGAAAAAGAGAGGCCTCGATGGTCTACAGTGTAAAGCCAGGGGCCTTCAGAGTGTCTGTGTTCCCCTCCATGCAGGAGCTCCCTCCGTGCAGGTGCTCCCTCTGGGCAGGAGCTCCCTCCGTGCAGGAGCTCCCTCCAGGTAGGTGCTCCCTCCGGGCAGATGCTCCCTCTGGGCAGGAGCTCCCTCTGTGCAGATGCTCCCCGGGTGCAGGAGCTCCCCCCGTGCAGGAGCTCCCTCCGTGCAGATGCTCCCCCCGTGCAGGAGCTCCACTTCCTTCTCTCCCTTCAGATGGGTCCTCTATCTGGACTGCCTCATGTTCGCCGACTGCATCGCCGGCTCCAAACAGAAGCTCACCCAGGATACAGTCGAAATATACAAACTATATGTGAAAACTGTTACTTCCAGGGTAAAATACTCTGTTGAAACTCTCCACTTGAGTCATTTTCTACTCATTTCCAGCGTGTGACGAGTGCTTCTGTGAACTAGCCAAGTGCCCTGCCGCTCGAGCCCCGCAGGTGAGTCACAGGAAGTGAGGACGGAGGTCTCGGGTCCTCGTTGAGACATAAGGATGCTGTGTAAACGCTCACTTACTTCGAGAGACGTAAGGAAGCTCTGCAAATGCTCACTTACTTCAACGTAACAGAGCATACGCACTGGCCTCTGCCCCCAGACTCTGGCTCAGGACTCCTGTAAGCCCCTTGAAACCTCCTGGGTGACAGGAGCATCTTTTGTTTGTTTGTTTTTAATTTTATTTATTTGACAAACAGAGATCACAAGCAGGCAGAGAGAGAGAGGGGGAAGCAGGCTCCCCGCTGAGCAGAGAGCCCAATGCGGGGCCCAATCCCAGGACCCTGAGACTACGACCCAAGTGGAAGGCAGAGGCTTAACCCACTGAGCCCCCCAGGTGCCCCAGGAGCATGTTTTGTTCTAATGAAGCAACTCTAGGTGGGTTTCCTAGTCACCAGAAATACTGGCCATGGTTAGAAGCTTGGAATTTTCAGCCCCATCCCATCCTCCAGAGAGGGGAGAGGGGCTGGCAATGGAATTAACAACTGATCACAGGGAAGCCGCTGTAAAATGCCAACAGTATGGGGGTCAGAGAGTTCCAGGCTGGCGAACACACCACACAGGGAAGGTGATGCAGCCCACCCCCATGGGGAGGGAGGCTCCTGCAGGCGAGACCCTCCCAGACCTTGTCCTATGTATCTCCCCACCCATCTGGCTCGTCACCTGTAGCCTTTATCCCGTGCTTTAGCACAATGGCCAATGTAAGCCAGTGTTTCCCTGAGTTCTGTGAGCACCTGGAGGGGTCTGTTGGTGACCTGAAGGCCTGCTACTGTGGCCGGCATCTAATGTGGGGTGTGTACTGTCCACCTGCGGGCCTCCAGGCAGATCGTGTCAGAACTGACTTGAGTTGTGGGACACCCCCCTGATATCCTGGAGGCTCAAAGGAGACGTGTGGGACGAGGACTATGCTTTCCCAGCACAGAAGGGAAAAGCAGGGACATTTTTCCTACAGTTGCACTGCCTTATTCTGAATACTGACTAGGAAAATGTGTAAGTGTCAATGCTGTTTTCTTGAACACAGTTTATGGCCATGGTTGTTAATAATGCCCGTATCTAAGCAAATAATTTGAATTTACTTATCTGCTGACTGTAGATTAGATTATAACTCAGAAATCAAGAACTGATTTTTAAATGTTAATGGCTTCCTTCTTATCCTTATCAATGTCAAACTAGATTATTGGTTTGTGTTCTATGTTTCATCTTAAAAAGGCCTCATGAGGGGCGTCTGGGTGGCTCAGTGGGTTAAAGTCTCTGCCTTCAGCTCAGGTCATGATCTCAGGGTCCTGGGATCGAGCCCCGCATCGGGCTCTCTGCTCAGCAGGGACCCTGCTTCCCCCCTCTCTCTGCCTGCCTCTCTGCCTACTTGTGATCTCTGTCTGTCAAGTAAATAAATAAAATATTTTTTTTAAAAAGGCCTCATGAGTTTTCTTTGTCAAAAGGAGAGGGGAGGGCAATTGTGGATCAGAACGAACAGGGGTCACGGTGCAGCTTTCTGATCACTTACAATTAACCCCTTATGAAATGGAACATCTGTATCAACACTTATGAAACTGTCAAATCTGTTGCAACATATTAAAATGGCAACACAGACCTACTTTCTCTGGGATTTAGGATAGACCTTTGAAGAACAGGATATCAGTAAGGGTATAATCAAGTGTCCTGCAGTATTTTCAACTCTGAGGAGAAACCAAAGAGCAACAAAAAGGAAGCAAAATAATACAGTGTTTCTTTCTACAATTTACTGGGGTTTTCAGAAAAGATTTTTAAAGACCTAATTTATGGGGAGCACTTTGAGTAACATACCAAGGCTTGTGGGGTGAACTTTAAGCAGAAGACGTTATGTATGTGTCAGCTGAATGCCAGTGTATGTGATTTAGAGTAATACCTCCACAAAGGAGGTGCGTTCTCAAAGACCTAGACAAACAACAGCAACGTCAGTGAGGCTCCATCTGAGAAAGAACCAGGACGCATCAGTCAGTTCAGACACAGAACTAAGCACACTTTTACGAAGGCCTGATCTTCTCTTAATGGATTTCCAACGTCGAGTATCTCCCCCTGCCTCCCTGCCCAAGGTTCTGAGGAGAGACACTGATGACAGTTCAAAGCTTACATTTCCCGGGAGGAGCTGCTCATTGAGTTCAGCGGCATTCTGTCACCCAATAATGAGCAGCCCAAGTCCTAGAGGCTGAAAGGATGCAGACAACGCCATGTGGGACGCAGACTGCCATTCCTCCCATCACTCATCTGGCCCGTGGCAGAGACAGGTGAAGGCGGCGGGAAAAGACCAAGGAGCTGCACCACTGCACCAGACCAGACCACAGCCAGCGGGATCATGTGTTGGCCTTACTGTGTCAGCCTGACAATGAGCTGATGCCCTCGGATCCGCAAATGTGTGAAGCAGCACTGCCACTGCCTGCCTCTGGGAGACGAAACCGAGGGGCAGGGAGGCTGGCACCTGCCCAAGCCTGGTTCCTGGGGCTCCTGCCCAGGACCACAGCCTGAGCCCCCGACCCGAGCCCCTGCTCTACTCTGCACCCGGTCACCTGCCCCAGGGCCCCTGTTCCAGGCATCCGCCCGGGTCCCCGGAGGGAGGCCCGTATGCGCGGACCCCCGAGCTGCCTCCCCCCGGGCCCCGAGGTCGCTCACCAGGTATTTGCCGTCCGGAGAGAACTTGCAGAGCAGGCTGGAAAGCTTGAACACTTCAGAGAAGTTCATGGCGGCCGCCTATGCCCGGGCCCGGGAACGTCAGTCCAGCCCTGCAGAGCCGCCGCAACCGCTACCTCCGCGGCCGGAAGTGACGCGAGCACGGCGCAGCCTATCAGGCCCCGGGTGCCGCGCAGCATTGTGGGGCTTGTAGTCCCCGCAGTCCCGCGCCACCTGGCGCCGCTTCCCGCCCCGGCGGTCCCCTCCCGCTGGGGCTGGCGGGGGGGCGGGGCGCAGCGCGTGCGCTCAAATTGAATTCCAAACAACGGGTCATGTTTGCGGATAAATGTTCCCAAAACCGCACGGGACACACTCACACTAGAAGAGTCCCCGCTCATCTGAAGTTCGAATGTGCAGGGACGTCCGGTTGGACGGCATGGGCACTGGCCGGTGACCACGCCGGCGCAGCCACACAGACACGCGCTCCTGTAAGACACGGTCGTGCGCACACACGTGCGGCGTAAGTGCGCATTCGTTTGCTTTTTGAAGCTGCGTCGGGCCGCCCTGCCTGTGGCGAGGCCCTCGGCCACCCCGGGCACCCGGATCTGGGGAGAACCACGCGGACGCGGGTTCCGCGGGGCCGCGGCGGGGGGCGCACCCTCCGGTTCTCCGCACGCGCGCATTTGGACCCGCGCACAGCAGAGGGACCGGCCGGAGGCCCGAGTCGAGCGGGGAACCTCCGCACGCGGGGCAGCGCGCACCTGCGTCAGCGTCACGCACCTTCTCGCTCCCCAGCGAGCGCCTTGTCCTTTCGCCCTCCGGGAACCCCTGGTCCTCTGTCCCCGCAGAAGGCTTCCCCCAGGCCCGGCCAGCGCCTCCGCACCCTCCCGGGGCGCGCGGACCGGACTCGCGCGCTGGACCCTCCCTCTGGGAACCCAGACCCAGCCTGGCTCCCCCGCACGCCTCGGTGCGCACAGCCCCCCGCGGACGCCCCCCAGCTTCCCGGAACAAACCCGCAGGGGATGCGTGTCCGCGTCCGGGTAGGCGGTGCCAGCCTTTTCTGTCCCGGCCAAATCAATCCGTGCTCGTGATCCGTCTTTGTGTCCCCAACCCCTGCGCCTTCAAGCCAGGAGGCGGGCAGAGAAGGTGTGCAGAAGTGAGCCAGGCGCGCCAGGTGAGAGGCGGACCCTTGCGGCCGGAGTCCCCGTCTGCACCAGCCCGGCTGGCACGCAGCTCCACAGGCGACACTGCCGCGAGGGTCACGCAAGCCCGGGGACGGCGGTTCGGAGGCAGAAAACAGGTCCCGTGAGCAACAAAACGCAGTGCACAGCAGGTGCCTGCCGCCCGGAGCCTCTCCGAAAGTGACACGCGCTCGGGTCTGCGGCTCAAGCCCCGCGCGGCGTGGGTCCCGGCCCCGGGAGCCGTAAATGTCACGGGTCCGAGGGAAGACTGGCCCTGAGGCGGGTCTCTGCGCGTAGAGAGCAATTCCAAGTGCACAATCCACGTGTCGCCGTGGACACCCACGCGTACCTGCGCGAACGCAGAACAGAAACCGGCGCCCGGGGCTAGCAGGCCGTGGCCGGGGGAGGGAGCAGGGTGCAGGCCGAGACCTGGGAGTGTTTGCGTCACAACCTCCGCCCAGGAAGGCTGTTGTGGGCTGGGGCCAGAGAGTCACTCCCAGAGGGTCCCCGAAGATCTGCAATGCCGGGCGGGGCCGCGACCTTGGCTCGGTGACAGTGTAGACGTCGCGCCCTCCTCCGAATCCCCCTGGAGCCACCCGGGGGCAAACGGCCCCACCCAATCCACCCCTCCCTCCCCGGCCCTCTGGCCGCGACCCTCACCCCAGTTCTGGGCAGTTAGGGCGGACCCTCGCGGACCAGGAAGGCCCTTCTCCTGTTCCTTGGAGTCCGAGCGCCCGGCGCACGGAGGGACCCAGCGCCGGCTGGGGGCGGGAGGGCAGCCCCGGGTGTCGGGAAAATGCGGCGTCTAGGCGAAAACAAGGCTTCAGGACGCGGAGTCTGTTTCCCTGGCCGCCCTCGCTCCCGCGCGCCCTTGCCCGCGCCCCTAAACCGGAGGAGTGTCGCGGTCCCCGCTTGTCGGCGGGAGAACCCCCGCGCCCGGCCCGCGTCCAGCCCTGGGTAGGCGGCCCAGCAGGCTGCGCGGGGGCCACGCGCGCCAAAAGGCGGCGGGAAGGAGGCGGGGCAGAGCGCGCGGGAGACCCCGACTCACGCTCGGCCAGCTGGGGGGGGCGGGGCGCCGGCGGCCACCTAGGCCTCCGCCCGGCCCCGCCGCCCGCGCTCCTCCCGCCGCGCTGAGCGGCCCGCGCTGCCTTCCCGCCCGGCCCGCGGCCCAAGGCGCTAACGCCCGCGGCCGCCCCTGCCCGCGGCGCCTCCCCTCCTCGCGCCCATTTAACCCGCCTGGGCAGCCCGCGCTCGCCCTGCACCCACTACGGGGCCAGCGCCCGCCGGCTCCGGCGTCGATGCCCCCGGCTCCCACCGCACCAGGTAGGAAGCGTGGCGCGGCCTGCCGGGCCGGAGCGCAGGGCGGGGGGCACTCGGGCTCGATGCTAGGTGTTACTGGGAGAGAGGGTGCCGTGGGGTGTCCCTCCCAGTCCAGCCGGCTCCTGGGAGGTTGCGCCGGTGGCAGGGAGCTGGCCGAGTTCAGGCGGCCAAGAGATGCGGGGTCCTGCCCGAGTGCCTTTGGGGCCAGGAACAGCCGCGCTGGGGCTGGGATTCCGAGAGGCCTTCCTCCAGCTGACCGCTGTCCACCCCAGCGTCTGAGGGGAGGCTCAGGGAAGGCGATGGGGAAGAGGCTCCGTGGGAGTGCAGGAGCGCGAGGAAGTTGGTGAGGGTGCAGGTCGCAGAGGAGGTCCTCCCCCACCCCCTGGGTGTGCACCCACGAGGGCCATGCAAATCCTGCCATGTTACTCCCCCACCCCCCAAGGCTCCCCTGGATCAGCAGAACAGGGCGCAACCACCAAGCCAGCTCGGTGGAGTCAGTTACTGAGGGCTCTGGTTCCCGAGGGTCACCTCCAGGTGGTTCCCAGTGCCCGTTGCCGGCCTGCCTTCTGAGTGTGTCCAGGTGGAGAGAGGAGGGCAGAGTCAGGGCCCCGCCGCCCACCCTGGGGAAACAGCTCCTCCGTCCTGCCCCCCTCTCCTTCTCCTTGCCTTGCAGCCACTGTCCTCTCAGCCTCTGGAGGGAGGAAGCTATTATTACCTTCTTACTCAGCTTGTATTTTCGCCTGGTCCCTAAGTGGATATGCAGAAAGCGTTGGCATGTGACATAAATAGATGGGTAACAGGTAGACCACTGTCAACCAGCAAGGGGCCAGGAGGCCGGGCATGGCGAACTTCTGACCAGAGGTCAGTCGGTCCAAATGGACGGTATCTGTTTATTAATCGACCGGACGTTGGGGAACCGTTCGCATAGCTGGCTTTGTTTGCTGCCATCGCTGCTATTGACCTGTTCAGCAGTACTAGTTAGCTTCGGAAGAAAATGAGTGCAGGGAGACTTATCGTGTCGTCCCACGGAGCTGACTGTGCCGGCCCGCCGCCTGGCATCTGATCTACTCATAGAAGCTAAAAGGACGTTGCACTGAGGACAAAAAGACGGGATGTGTACCCAGCGTACACATTTGCGGAGTGTGCGCGGGGTTTTAAAAGAGGTTGAAGAGCTGCGCCTGCTCGGTGGTCCGGCGGTCAGGGCTGCAGGTGAGCTGGTCTGGGCGCTGCTACCTGGACCCTGGCCCCAGAGTGCTTATGCACCACTCGCTGGCCTTCTGGTGAAGGCTATAGGGAACAGAGTAGTGTCTCCAAATCCCGAAGGGTAGCCCATGGGAGAGCCGATCTGGTGCAGACGTTAAGCAGGTAGATGTGGGAGTCCGGATCCTCAGGTCCCCTCTTCTCCATGGACGAGGCCATGCCTGGCGTCCACTAACTGGGCCCAGAGGGATGGCTGTGGATCCTCGGTGCTGCTCCTGAGTTGGGAGCCTGGCGCGGGGTGGGGGGGACAGCCGGGGGGTGGCCTGCAGATCTCCCCTTTGCCGAAGAGGGAGTGGAGTGGCTGACATTGGGGCAGGAATCTGCCCAGGGCTTGGGCGGAGGCTGGTGGCCCCAGTCCCGGCACGGTGGGGAAGATGCCTCCAGTTCAGGATTTATTTATAGAGTATGCCCCACCCATATCCAGGAGTGGATTTAGAGCATTAAACACATGTAAAGGACACAGCTAAAACGAGGCGGAGAGGCTGAGGGCTAAGGAGAGAGGCAAACGTTCAGCCCGAGGTTCTGACACCCGGAAGGGAACTCATTTCATTGGGGGGGGGTAGAAGTTGCGTGGTCATCCGCACGGGAGTCAGTTTCAGGAGGAGTCTGTCCTCTAGATACTTATATGAAAGTTGTGCGTAAAACAAAATAACGGAGAAAAAAGCCATCGCACACATAGTGAACTTTGGATTTGCAAAAAAGTAGAAGCATTTTCCAAGTGTTTATTTTATCCAGCCCCCGTGAAAAGGAAGGGCACACCTTTATTTCCCAATTCGGGCATTTCTGGGGGAGGGCTGGGACAATATTTTAAAATATGTCATTTTCTGGTGACTTAACTTCATACAACAAAAAAGGGGAAAAGACAGAGGGATGGCTAAGTAATGCAGCAGCGCTCCCTTGCTCTCCTGGGTGGGCGGTCTTCCCTCCTGGTGGGAAAAGCTTATTGCCGACCCATCCCCCCCAGCCAGTACACCGTAGATCATTTACCCTTGCCGAGGGCATCCAGTCCCGCCCAGACTTTCTCTAACAAACGCAGAACACACATCTGTAATTAGCAGCATCTGCGTGTGTGTCACGAAAACACACGGCAATGTCGCCTTTGAAAAGTTTGCCTTCTTAAGTAGTCATGTGGGACTCCTAGAAAATCTTTTCGTGTGTTCTCTAGAGGAAAATGGGCTCTGGTTTAGAGACGCTCCCTCTGCTCATTGGGGTTCAAGTTAAAGACAAGTGGGTCTGAGAGATGAGCACAGCGGTTGTGAGCTTCTTCCGGCTGTTCCCCAGCCCCGCACCCCGCCCGCCCCAGCCCTGCCCACGCTCTGGCAGAGCAGACATTTGCTCATCAAAAGCGCTCTCCCCGCCCCCACCCCGACTGCTGCCCTAAATCAGAGACCCCGAGAGAAAAAAAAAATCCAGCCTAACAAGTGTTGGCTAAGCCCCTCTGACGATAGGGACCGTTCCCTCCCACCTGGTGGCTCAGCCTGGTATTTGGCCAAACCCTCCGGACTTGTTCCCAGTAACGCTCACAACAGCCCCCAAAGTAGATGCGGAGGGGAGCGGAGGGGAGCAGCTTGCGCACTCGCCCAAGGTTCCGAGCTGCCGAGTGCCTGAGCAGGGCCCCCGCCCCCGCCCCGCGGGACCAGAGCATCCTGACCAGGAGACCCAGCCCGGCCCTGGTCCTGCGAACCATCCAAAGCGGAATGTGGAATTCCGGGGCGCTGTAAACTCGAAAACGGGTGAAAATGGCGTTTCCCGCTCAGTTTAACGGCAAAGTGGATGTCAGCGTCCCCTCCTCTTATGGATGCAGGCAGCAAGCCCCCCCCCCTTAGGGGTACGTGCGACTTCTTCTTGGAGAGGAATCACCAATATTTTCATTGTGCATGACCGTTGCAGCAGAAATCTCAAAATTTCGTTTGTGCTTGTCGCCAAGTTGAAATTATGAGTTATTAGACCTGTTGGGGGCCCTTGTCAATTTACCTGTAAGGAATCGCAGGCAGAACTGCATCGCAAACTTGCTTTTGAGTCCTTTGATAGCTGTGTTAAGTTTCCTGGGGCGCCGTTAACTCATTGGCCACTGGGTGGGTGGTTTAAACCACGGAAACTCTCTGTGTAGGGGCCAGAAGTTCCACATCATCAGAGTGTGGCTGTGCGTGC
>ML105845.1:23814-40778 GCA_003697995.1 Taxidea taxus jeffersonii | reverse complement strand
AAAAAAAAAAAAAATGACTCAGTCTTTGTCAATGGGAAAGTTTTTGTGTGTCTTCTTCAAAACATTTGGCTCTCAATAAACATAATCCTTTCTTTATTCTGTATTTTTTTCTTTGCCATTCTGAAACCGTGAAGTATACTATCTATCCAAAACATTCCACCTTGCCAGATAGCTTCAGTCTGAATCAGTCTGTTTTAAAGATTTATTTATTTTAAAGAAAGAGAGAGAGAGAGAGTGCACACAAGTGGGGGGAGAGGCAGAGAGAAAGTGGGAGAATCTCATGCAGACTCCCACTGAGCATGCAGCTGAGTCAGGGGGACCCACAACCCTGAGATCCCCACCTGACCTCAAACCAAAAGCTGGACACTCAAACAACTGAGCCACCTAGAAACCCCTGGATCACGGTGTTCTGTTTTGTTTTATTTGTTTGTTTGTTTTTAAATGCTCGCTGCAAAGTTGTGATCACAGGACTTCTAATGTTGCATTTGTGGGTTAGATATAGTTTTGTGAATCTCAGTTTCCTTTTTCTTGATTTACTCAATAATTTTACAGATACATGCTCAAGTAAATTCCTTAAAATAACATATGGAAGGTGTATCTGGTAGGATGGTTTGGATTACTAGTAGCAAATTTTGAGGAAAAAGGGAGAATTTAATAATTAATTACCTAGAGTGTGTAAATGGGTAAGTGAGAGACACAGTTATCAGGATCCTGGTGCAGTCACTCTGGGAGTTTCTCTGTTCCACCCTCATTCAGATGTTTCTCTTTTCAAGCTAATTATTGTTGTGGAAGAAAATTGAATGGCACACCCCAGGCTTTACATATGTACACTTTCTCATCCTAAAAGAGAGTAAGAAGGTCTGAGCCACTCCGAGGGTCCTTATACCAGAGTCAATCTGCAGTAAAGTGAGGGAACATGCCTGTTTCTTTCCCACCCTTTCAATGTAACTATGTCATTTATTTGTAATAGATTCTTTTGTCACAATCTGCATTCAATCTTGGCTTTCATCAATATGCTGGATGAATTTTTTTAATGAAAAAAATCACTTTTTGTGGTATTATTTCTATGGTTTTTGAAAACATAGATTTATATATCCATCAGCAATGTACCATATAGAACAGATAAATCCCCCCCCCCAAAATTTGTTTGTTGTCAGCCCCTTCCTAACTTCCAACCCTAGGCAACTACTGATCTCTTCGCTAATGGTATAGTATTGCCTCTCCCAAAATGTCATATAAATTGAAACAAACCAAATGGAGTGTTTTGGATTTGGTTTCTTTCCCTTAGCAAAATTCACTAAAGATTCATCCATGTCCTATGAATTAATACATTGTTTATTTTTACAACTGAGTACTGCTCCATTTTATGGATATCCTATAGGTTGTTTATTCATTCTCCCTTAGAGGACATCTGGTTTGTTTCCATCTTTGCCAAGCACGAATAAAGCTGCTAATCCACACTCATGTGCAGGGTTTTGTATGAATGTGAATTCATTCTACTTGCATAAATACCTAGAAATGGAATTCCTTAATGATATGGTAAATGTATGTTAATTTTATAAGACTGCCAAACTGTTTTCCAAAGTGGCTGTATAGTTTGCCTTCCAAATAGTAAAGTATGAGAGATGCTGTTTCTCTCAGCATCCTCACTAGGGCTTGTTATTTCTAGTTTTTGTTTTTGTTTGTTGTTGTTGTTGTTGTTTAAAGATTTTATTTATTTATTTGACAGAGAAAGGGAGCACAAGCAGGGGGAGAGGACAGGCAGAAGGAGAGGGACAAGAGCTCCCTGCTGAACAGGGAGCCTGATGCAGGACTTGATCCTAAGACCCTGGAATCATGACCTGAGCTGAAGGCAGACACTTAACCTACTGAGCTTTCCAGGTGCCCCTCTACCTTTTGTTCTTAAATTTTAACCAGTTTAATACACATATATTGTATCACATAATAGTTTACTGTGTATTTTTTTAAGTGACTAGTAATACTGAGCATCTTTTCTGATTCTTATTGATCATTCATATGTCTTTTTTGGTAGAATGTCTAATCAGGTCATCTGTCCATTTTTAAAAATTTTGTTGTTGTTTCTTATTGTTAAGTTCTGAGAGTCATTATATATTCTGAATATATCCTGAGTCTGATTAAGTCCTTTATCAAATACATAATCTAAAAATACTTTCTTTCAGCTTGTAGCAAGTCCACTATTTTGACAGTGTTTTTCAAAGAGTATAAATGTTTATTTTTGCTGAAGGCTAATTTGCCAATTTTTCTTTTAATTAATTATGCCTTCAATGTCATTTTTAAAAATTTTTTTTTTTTAAAGATTTTATTTATTTATTTGACAGACAGAGATCACAAGTAGGCAGAGAGGCAGAGAAAGAGGAGGAAGCAGGCTGTCCGCAGAGCAGAGAGCCCGATGCGGGGCTCGATCCCAGGACCCTGGGATCATGACCCGAGCCGAAGGCAGAGGCTTTTAACCCGCTGAGCCACCCAGGCGCCCCTAAAATTTATTTTTAAAACTATTTTCTCCTTCTTTCTTTTAGAAGTTTTATCATTTATGTTTTATATTCATATGCATGATCCATTTTGAATTAATCTTGTATAAGATATAAAATATGTGTTAAGGTTCAGGGGTTTGAGTAAAGAGGTCCTTTGTTCAAGTATCATTTGTAAGAAATACTATTCTTTCTCAAATTGAATTGTTTTTGCAATATTGTGAAAAGTTAGTTGAACTGATTTGCTTTAGTATATTTCTAGGTTTTCTACTCTGATTCATTGATCCTTGTATTCAAATTCTCTTCAGTTCCATACTCCTAATTACTGCAGATTTATTTTTTTTTAGATTTTTATTTATTTATTTTTTTGTTAGAGAGAGGGAGAGAGAGAGCAAGCACAGGCAGACAGAGTGGCAGGCAGAGGCAGAGGGAGAAGCAGGCTCCCTGCCAAGAAAGGAGCCCGATGTGGGACTCGATCCTAGGACGCTGGGATCATGACCTGAGCCAAAGGCAGCTGCTTAACCAACTGAGCCACCCAGGCGCCCCTTACTGCAGATTTATTATAAATCTTGAAATCAGGCAGTATGAATACTCTAAATTTTCTTTTTGCAAAATTGTCTTGGCCAACTTATACATTTGATCTACCAAAACACTTGCTCATATTTTGATTGAAATTATATTTCATCTATAGATAAAATTAAGAATTGACATTTTAGTAATATTGAGACTTCTAGCTCATAAACATTAGATATCTCCATTTATTTATGAAATCTTTTATTGTTTTCTATCAGTGTTTTATAGGTGTAGTTTCTGTACATATTTTATTAGATATATACCAATTTATTGCAGATGATTTTTTTGAAGATTTATTCACTTATTTATTTGAGCGAGAGAGAGAGAGAGAGAGAGAGAGAGCACATGGGGGGTTAGGCATAGGGAAAGGAAGAGAGAATCCCAAGCAGACTCTGAGCTGATCATGTAGCTTGACATGAGGCTGGATCTCATGACCCTGAGATTACAACCTGAGCTGAAACCAAGAGTTGGATGCTTAACCAACTGCACCACCTGGGTACCTCAGAGATGACATTTTAAAAATTAAAATCTAATTGCTAATTGTTATTATATAGAAATAATAATGACTTTTGAATAATGACTTTGGTTCTTGAGACCCTGATAAACACATTTATTCTAGGGGATTTTTTGTACATTCCTCCTAGTATTCTAGATAATCATATTACATTATTTTTTTTCATTTATAATATGTTTTTATATTTCTGAGTTACTACTGAGTTCCTGAGTATTTTTATTCTTGAGTTGGGAGTTCCAGGACAATGTTGATTAGAAGTATGTGAAAAAACCTTCTTGCCATCTTTCCACTCTGAGAGTGGAATCATTCATTCTCTCACCTTTGAGATTGACATTAGTTTTACATCTTTTGTAGATGTTCTTGACCAGGTTAAGGAAGTGTCTTTCTATTTGCAGTTTTCTAAGAGTGTTTTGTTTTATTTTTATAAGATTTATATAACATGGAATTTATTATTTTATTTTAAAGAATACAACTTAGTGGATTTTAGTGTCTTCACAATATTGCATACCCTTCATTACCATCAAATCTAGAATACTTCCACATCTCCCCAAATTAACCCATCTTTCCCAATTTCCCCCCTCCCACCTCCTGGCAACCACTAATCTATTTCTTGTTTCTGTGGATGTGCTTAACCTGGACATTTCATATAAATGGAACCATAAACTATGTGTTGTGTGTGTGTGTGTTCAGTTTCTTTCACTTAACATTATATTTTAATTTCATCCTTATTGAAGTATGTATCAGTAATCCATTGCTTCTTGCAGCTAAATAATATTTCACTTTAGGGGCATACCACATTTTGTTTATCTATTCATCAGTTGATGGGCATTTGGGCTGTTTCTGCTCTTTGGCTGTTATGAATAATTCGGCTGTGAATATTCACATACATGTCTTTGTATCAAAACAAGTTTTCAGTTCTTTTGGCTATATACTTTGGAGTTAAGTTGTTGGATCACATCATTACTTTTTTCTGCAGTGGTTACATCATTTTACATTTTACATTTCTACCAGCAATGTGTCAGGGTTCCAATTTCTCTATGTCTTAACCAACATCTTTATTTGTCTTTTTTATATTTTTATACATATCTCATTGGATGTAAAGTGGTACATTATTGTAGTTGATTTCATTTCTCTAATGAGTAGTGATGTTGATTATCATGAAAAGATAATGAAAAGAGCTCATGAAAAGAGCTTGTTGGCCATTTGTATAAATTAGTTGGAATAATGTCTATTCAAATCCTTAACCCATTAAAAATTAGGTTATTAATAATGTTATTGTTGAGTTGTAACGTTTTTAAATATATTCTGGATGAGAGATGCTTACCAGATATGTGATTTGCAGATATTTTCTCTCCTATAATGGGTCTGCTCACTTTCTTGATAGTATACTATGGTGCAATTTTTTTTTTCATTTTTTACAAGACCAGTGCTCTAACCCCAGAGCTATGGAGCTTTTTTTTCATTTTTTAAAATTTAATTTCAAGTTAGTTAACATACAGTGCAGCACTGGTTTCAAGAGCAGAACCTTGTGATTCATCACCTACATACAACACCCAGTCTTTCTGATGAAGTCCAATTTATCTATTTTTTTTTCCTTTCCTTCTTTAAGAAACTTCTGCCTAATTCAAGGTCATAAACATTTACACTTATGTTTCCTTCTGTAAGTTCAATAGTTTTATCTCCTATACTTAGATTTAACACATTTTTAGTTAATTTTTGTACCTTATGGGAACCAAGTTCATTCTTTTACCTTTGGTATCCAATTATCCTAACATCATTTTGTGAAAAGATTTTTTTTCTCACTAAATTCTCTTGGGACTCTTATGAAAAATCAATTGACCAAACCCCAAATGGCTACGTGAGAGATCCCAGCCTCTCTCCTTCCACAAAGATCAACAATTAGACTGTTATTTATAAACAAAAACAGCTCTCAGAGAGCTCTGGAGTCCACTTACACTTCAGTAACACAGTAGAACAACAAAACAAAGAATAACTGCACAAAAAGAGAAGGAAGAACACCTTAATATTCTCTGCATCATCCCATCCCTCAGGCCAGTATTGTTCAATGCCAAGAGGGAACTCCTAAGCTAGAAATAATTCCCCTTGTCAGGAAAAGAGGGTCTGAGTAAGCAAGCAGCCTCCCCAACCTAATGGGGCGCTACATGAAGGACCTGTTTCTGCTTCAGCCCACCCACAAATTGGCAACGCTCTGACATACAGAGATAACTATGAAAAAAAAGAAGAGCAAGAGCTACCAGTATGGGTCATGCAGCACAGAGAAACCATGGTTACCAGTGAATGCTCTACAGATTACCCCAGCAACTATAGCCAGTGAAGAAACCGAGGACTAGCATAGCCCCATGGACCACCTGCAGACACCATTTTTGCCCCACAGGTATGTATGATCACAAACAGCAGCCACCTGACTTCTTTTAGGTGTCCTTTCCTCACCACTGCCAGATCTGGGACCCACATTAGCAGTTAGCCCAGGCCTCTGCAACTGTGTGAGGGTAGAGCCTAGATCCCAGCAATTATTCCTCACCAGTGTGCATACACTGGATGATAGCCTCTCTAGCTGTGTACCTGCATGATTCTAGCCTCCACTGCTGTGTACCAATGGGGAAACCATGCAGCTCATAGCCAGGAACTTCACAGCCCAGATCCAGCCTTGTCTCCTGTGACTAGATGACACCATGGATCTGATCTGAAATTAGTCTCTCCAGCTTGACACTAAAATGGCCTCAGCCTGACTCCAGATGATGGCCTCCCTTGCTGTGCACCCATGGTGACATCTAGCATAGAGTACATCACAGCCAGGGCTCCTACAGTTGCCAGTGTGCTGGCAGTTGGCCCTGGCCTTTGCTGCTTGTCTTGACTCCCACCACTATGTGTGGATCTGTGAATGGACCCTGCCAATACGCAGGGCCCTGAATCTGACTTCGACAGCTGAGTGTGTGCATACTATTTGCTCTGGCCACAATTGATGCCTGCACTAGTCCTTAGACACTGGACCTAAAGACACTCAAGAGGACCCCAATAGTCTGTATAGCCACTTTTGGACTCCTCACAGCCCTAGCTAGAGACAATATAGTTGTCAATACTGTGAATCTTAGAGGTCTGAATGGATAAGACCTGGTGCCTTCCTGGACCCAGACCTGCCACATGCCCTTGGACTTTGTGTCATGTATGACTGGATTCTGGATCACAGTATGCCCCAGTAAATTTCCACTTGTAAATGAAAGATTTTCCTTACTAAAGTTAGCCCATAAAATGTAGAAAAGTAACTTCTTCGAGTGCACAGACAACTCTGCAAGGCTACAGGTATCATGAAGAATCAGGGAAATACAACACTACTAAAGGAATACAGTAACTTCCAGTAACTAATCCAAAGAAATGGAAATAGATGAATTGCCTGATAGTGACTTCAAAATAATTGTTCTAAAGATGCCCGGAGAGCTACAAAAGAGCAGATGAATAATTTAATGATACCAGGCAAACTACAAAAACATAATAAGAAGTTCAACAAGGAAAAACAGAAAAGAACCAAACAAATGTTGGAGTTGAAGAATTCCATAAAAGATTCAGTGTCAAACTTGACGAAGCAGAAAAATCAGTGAACTCAAAGACAGGTAAATTGAAACTATACAATCAGAGGAGCAAAAAGGAAAAAAAAATGAAAAGAACCAAAGATTCAGTGTAATCCTTATAAAAATTCCAAAGGCATTTTCATAGAACTAGAAAAAAAATAATTCTAAAATTCATATGGGTCCACAAAAGACCCTGAATAGTCAAAGCAGAGAAAAAACAAAGCTGGAAGCTCATACTTCATGATTCCAACTATATTATAAAACTATAATAATTAAAGATTATGGTACTTACATCAAAACAGATACAAATACCAATGGAACAGAATTGAGAGCACAGAAGTACAGCCACATGTGTATGGCCAATTTATATTTTAAAAGGGAGCCAAGAATACTCAAAGAAGAAAGTTTCTTTAATTAGTTTCTTTAATAAATGGTGTTGGGAAAACTGTATATCCACATGAAAAATAATGAAATTAGACCTCTGTCTTACACTACTTACAGAAATTAACTCGAATTGGGTTTAGGACTTAAACATAAGACCTGAAACCATAAAAATTCTAGAAAAAAAGCATATAAAAAATTCCTTGACATTAGTCTTGGCACCAGATTTTTTTTTTTTTGGATATGACATCCAAAAGTACAAGCAGCAAAAGCAAAAAGAATAATAATAATAAGTGGGACAACATCAAAGGAAAATGTTTAATACATCAAGAGCAACAACCAACAAAATGCAAAGGTGGCCGAGAATGGGAGAGAACATTTGCAAAGGATGTATCAGAAAAGGGGTTAATATCCAAAATCCATAATGAACTCATAAAACTAAATAATAAGAAAACAAACAATCCAACTAAAATTAGAGGAACTGAGTAGACATTTTTCTAAAGAAAGTGTCTAACAAGTACATGAAAAGGTGCTCAATATTATTAATCACCAGGGAAATGTAAATCAAAACCATAATGAGACATCACCTCACATCTGTTAGAATACTGTTTCCAAAAAGACAAGAAGTAGCAAATACTGGACAGGATGTGGGGAAAAGAGAACCCCTTCACACTGTTGGTAATGAAATCGGCATAGCCACCATGGAAAACAGTATAAAGCTTCTTTAAAAAATTAAAAATAGAACTACCATATGACCTAGTAATTCCACTTCTGGGTATTTACCTGAAGAAAATGAAATCACAATATTGGTATCTGCACCTTCATGTTTACTGCAGCATTATTTACAATATTCAAGACATGGAAACAACCTAAGTATTCACTGATGGACAATTTCATTAAAAATATGTGATACACCATCAAAAGTAGGAAGTCTTGCATTTGAAAGTGTTTTTTCTTGCCTTCATATATACTTCATATTTTTTGTTGTTGACAGGTGGATATCTTGTAGAAGACTTAAATATGAAAAAAATAGTTTTCCTCCCTAGAAATGGATATGCTTTTTCTTCATATAGGGCTTTATGATAGGGTTTCACTTAAACTAGTCTGGAGTTCAGCTCTGTTTGAAGTTTGTTCTTACATTTCCTCTTAGTTGCCACAGGCTTCAGATTCTTCTAGATATATCTGATGTTTCCGGTAAAGGTTGGCTTGCCAGAGGTGTGTGTTTCACACTCCCACACCTCTCATGACTCTTCCTCCTTGTCTTCAAGCTCCTTTTGCACTGTGCTTCAGAGAGGCTCAGCCTTTGCAGATTACTTGTTACATAATGTTTGTTTTCCTGGTTTTGAGGGTGGAGGGTATTTTTTATTGTCTTAAGTCTCACTCTTACTATTTATTTATGACTCGTATTAAATGCGTTTTCAAAATATTGTAGTTTTTTTAAATTTTGTTTTTTCAATAAATCATTACAACTTACTTTTCTATGCTGAACTGCTATCTAGCTTGCTAAATTGATTTATTAGTTTTAATAATATATCTCTCCATAATTTCTTTGGCTTTTCTATGTACATGATCATGTTAATTCTTCCTTTATAGTCCTTATATTTTTTTTCCTTCACTTTACAGCTGTAGTCATAATTTCCAGGTGAGTGTTGAATAGAAATAGTGATCTTTTTGTCTTCTTCTCAAGGGTGAGAAGATATGACAAGAAGTACACTTAATTCTATAAGAATAAAGTGATTGTCTGATCTTACATTCCTAACAATAATAAATAAGAGTTCCATTTCTTCCACAATCTCACTAACAGGAGTCTTTTTAATGTTAACTATTCTAAAAGGTGTGTATCTCATTGTGATTTTAATTTTTCTTTGTGATTTTAATTTTTATTTCTTTAAATAAGCTGTAATTTTGAGCATCTTTTCATGGGTTTGCATGCCATCTGTATACATTCACTGGTGAAGGAATGGTTTAAAGATTTTTGCCAATTATTTTGACTGGTTTCTCATTACTGAGTTTTAAGAGGTCTTTATATACTTTTGTTGTAAGTTGTTAATAAAATATATGCTTTGAAAATATTTTCTCGGGCTCCTGGGTGGCTTAGTGGGTTAAGCCTCTGTCTTCAGCTCAGATCATGATCTCAGGGTCCTGGGATCGAGTCCCGCATCCGGCTCTCTGCTTGGCAGGGAGCCTGCTTCCTCCTCTCTCTCTGCCTGCCTCTCTGCCTACTTGTGATCTCTCTCTGTCAAATAAATAAATAATCTTAAAAAAAAAAATAAAGAAAATATTTTCTCCAATTCTGAGGATTCTCTAATTTTCCAATGTCTTTCAAAGAGAAGCTTTTAATTTGTATGAAATCTAATTCATTAAATTTTTTTCTATTATGAATCATGCTTTTAGTGTCATATCAGAGATACCTTTGCCTAACACAAGATCAATGTGTAAGTTTTCTCCTATGTTTTCTTGTGGAAGTTAAATAGTTACATTTCACATTTAAATCTGTGATTCATTCTGAGTTAATTTTCCTATGTAGAATAAAGATAGAAGTTTATTTGTTTCTACACTTGGATATCCCATTGTTCTGCAGTATTTTTGAAAAGATAATCTTTTCTCTACTGATTTGCCTTTGTGCTTTTTTTTCATTTGTTAATGAAGTTTATTTACCAAGAAGTTGTTTATAATAATATTTCAAAAGTGGAAACTGCAATAGAAAAAGAAACTTAGAGCATAAAATTTGAGAACTATTTCTCTACAGTCACTTTAGTTTTTTCTAATTTTTTAATTATGTTCAGTTAGCCAACATATAGTACATCATTACTTTTTGATGTAGTGTTCAATGATGCATTAGTTGCATATAACACCCAGTGCTCATCACAAGTACCTTCCTTAATACCCATTACCATTATTATTCAACATTGTACTAGCAGTCCTAGTCTCAGCAATCAGACATCAAAAAGAAATAAAAGACATTGAGATTGGCAAAGAAGTCAAACTCTCTCTCTTCTCAGGTGATATAATACTTTATGTGGAAAACCCAAAGTCTCCACCCCCAAGTTACTAGAACCCATATAGCAATTCAGCAATGTGGCAGGATACAAAATGCACAGAAATCAGTTGCCTAGTGCTTTCATTAAGAAAGATTTTTCCAAAAAATATTCATTTTTCATGGGGCGCCTGGGTGGCTCAGTGGGTTAAGCCTCTGCTTTTTGCTCAGGTCATGGTCTCAGGGCCCTGGGATGGAGCCAGCATCAGGCTCTCAGCTCAACAGGGAGCCTGCTTCCCCCTCTCCCTCCATCTGCCTCTCTCCCTACTTGTGATCTCTCTCTTGGTCAAATAAATAAATAAATAATCTTAAAAAAATAAATTGAAAAAAATTCATTTTTTCCATGTATGCATGTGTCTATTTACGGACTTTCTGTTCTATTACTTCCATGGAATTTTGTCTCCTCATAAATATCACACTGTCTTGATTATTAAGTTTTATGAGTCTTGAAATAAAATAATATTAGTCTTCCACCTCCTATCTTATTTTTCAGAATTATTAGCTTTATATTCTGTAGGAAATTTAGTATTACTTTGTCAGTTTCTACAAAGAACATGAGATTTTCATTGTGATTGCACGCATTCTAAGATCAATTTTAAGAGTCTTCTAACCCATTTATTTAGTTTCTCTAAGACTTCTATCAACAAAAATTGTGGTTTTCAGTGTATATTGTTTTATATATTTGTCAAATTTAGTCTTGTGTTTCATAGGTTTTGATACTATTTAAAAATTGAGGGGCACCTGGGTGGCTCAGTGGGGTAAGCCTCTGCCTTCGACTCAGGTCATGATCTCAGGGTCCTGGGATAGAGCCCTGCTTTGGGCTCTCTGCTCTGTGGGGATCCTGCTTCCCCCACCCTCTCTCTGCCTGCTTATGATCTCTCTCTCTCTCTCTGTCAAATAAATAAATAAATAAAAAGAAAAAAAATAAAAATTGAGTTTTATTTTATTAATCTCAAATTTAATCAATAATTATCAATAGAAACATAAGAAATTTTTTATATTCATATATCCCACAATCTCATTAAACTCTCTAGTAGATTTTCAAGGATCACATTATTCCATATAAATAATCCTGTGTATATAATGATGATTTTACTTCTTCCTTTCAAATTTGATGAAATTTGAATTTCATTTTTTAGCCTTATTGTAAGTGATTAGAATCTTCACTGTAATGTTTGACAGAAGTGTTAAGAGTAGATAGGATTGAATTTATCCTAATTTGAGGAGTCATACATTCAGTCTTTCATTAGCTCTGTAGCTTTTTGCTAGAAGTACTTTTTCAGAAAAGGAAATTCCCTTCAATTCTTTTGGCTTTGCTGAAATTTTTAGTTGGAGTGGATGTTAGATTTGTTCAAGTGCTTTTTCTCGACCTGCTGAGTCGATCATATTGTTTTTCTCTTTTTAGTTGTCAATATGATGATTTAAATTAAATAATTCAGAGCAGTGGTCAGCAAACTATAGCCCAAGGTCCAGCAGCCTGTTTTTGTGGATTTTTTTTTTTTAGGGACACAGTCATGCCATCCATTTATTTATTGTATATAGCTGTTTTCATGCAACAGTGGAAGAATTGAACAGTTGTGAGTGATGAAGACTATATAGTCATGACCTAAACTATTTATTAGCTGGCTTCAAAAAAAAAATAATTTGTTGATCCCTTATTTAACATATAAAACAATCCTGCATTTCTGAGATAAACTCTACTTGATAATGATGTATTACTCTCTTTACATATTGCTAAATATAATCTTCTAAAATTTAGTTTAGGACATTTGCTTCTATATTAATGAGGAAAATTGGTTTATAGTTTTCTAATTTTGTAATATTGTTTTCTGATCTTCATATCATGGTAAAGCTGACTTTACAGAGTGATTTGAGAAACATTCCCTGTTCCTCAAGTTTTGAAAGATTTTGTGTAGAATTTGTATTTTTTTTAAGTTATTGGTAAAATTCACAAGTGAAGCTAACTGAACCTGGACTGCTTGTTTGTTGAGGGAGTTTTTTTTAAAGATTTTATTTATTTATTTGATAGAGAGAGAGGGAACAGAAGCAGAGGGAATGGGAGAGGGAGAAGCAGGCTTCCCACCAAGCAGGGAGCCCGATGCGGGGCTCGATCCCAAGAGGCTGGGATCATGACCTGAGCCGAAAGCAGACGCCTAACGACTGAGCCACCCAGGTGCCCCTGTTGAGGGAGATTTTTAACTACTAACCCTTTTTCCTTAATAGAGATAGAACTATTCATATTACTCATTTTATCCTGGTCTAGCTTTTGTATGTTTTTCAAGGAATTTAAAATGTCAAACTTATTGTCAAGAAGTTGGAAAAGAAAAAATGAAACAAGATGGGATCGGGAGGGAGACAAACCAAAAGAGACTCTTAATGTCATAAAACAAACTGAGGGGGGTGGGGGGAGAGAGGGGTTGGGAGAGGGTGGTGGGGTTACATTATATGTTTAAATAAAAAAATCTTAAATAAAAAAAAGTTGTTCTTAATCTGTTTTTACTATCCTTTAATATCTATAGATTCTGAATTGCTAATTTCTCTGCTTTGGTCTTTCCAGATTTTGGGCTCCATCTCCTCAACTCAGAGTACTGAGTGTTATATGAAACCGATGAATCATTGAACTGATGAATCATTGATGTAGTGATGAACACTACATCAAAAACTATGTACTCTATGTACATTAGAGTACAAAAATTATGTAATCTATGTTGGCTAATTGAACATAATAATACAAAAAAAAATTAAAAAAGTAAAAAATAAAATCTTCCCAGTTCTGCCTGGATACTTAACTCTGTCATGACATTGACAAGTGGGGGCAATTATAGGCTTACCCTGTGCATTTTCTATTTCTCAGGAATTACTTCCTTAATTATCTAATTTCAGTGTCATAAAAGTTATTGTTTTACACTTTTCTGTCTGATTTTCCTTTGTTTCAGGTTAAGGAGTTAAATCCAGTCTTTAAAACTCTATCTTGACTGGAAGAAGAAATTCCCTGATTAGACTATTGGTCTTTAACTTTTCTTGTTTTTTATATATAAGCATTTCAGGTGATCTATTTTTCTATCAGCATAGCTTCAGTTATATATCATAAATTTGATGTCTTTTAATTATATTATCATTTGGTTCATAGTATTTTTTAAATTTCCATTATTATTTTTTATTTCCCTCATGCATTATTTAAAAGCACTGTCTTAGTTCGCAAATGGGTAACTACTTTCTAGCTATTTGCAAGCAAAGGGAAGGTGGGAGAGAATTGCTGATATCTAAATTTAATTTCACTGAGGTAAAAAAAAATAAGATGTAGTTTTAATTCTTCTAAATGTACTAATACTTTCCTTATCTCCTCTAAATGGTTAATTTTAGTAAATGTTCTATGTATATATAAAAATAATGTATATTCTGAAATTTTTAAAAAGACTATATATTTGCCCACGCACGTGGGGGGGACAGAGAGAGAGAGAGAGAGAGAGACCACGAGTAGGGGGAGGGGCAGAGAGAGAGCGTGAAGAAGACCTCCCTCTGAGGAGGGAGCTTGATGCAGGGCCCAGTCCAAGGATCCTGAGATCACAACCAGTGCCAAAGGCCAGTGCTTAACTGACTGAGCCACCCAGGTACCCCATACTGGAATTGTTACACACAGTGTTATCTAGCTAGCTAGCTAGCTAGCATCTATCTATCTATCTAGATATATAAATGTGATTATTCTTTTTCAAATATGATATATTCTCCCTGGCTTTTTTGACTGGTGCTTCTATCAGTTATTGTGCATTATAGTGCAGCATATGATAAGCTTTAGGAAGTGCTCATTCATACTTTCAACAAAAATTTAATGGATTTCTATTTGTGCCTGCTTGTTCATTTTCCTCATCAAAAGATCCTCCTAGTTTATGCTTCTTTTTTTTAAGGTTTTATTTATCCATTTGCCAGAGAGAGAGAGAGCACAAGCAGGGAGAGAAGCAGACTCCCTGCTGAGCAAGGAGCCCAATGCGGGACTCCATCCCAGGACCTTGGCATCATGACCCAAGCGGAAGGCAGACACTCAACCAACTGAGCCACCCAGTTGTCCACTAGTTTATGCTTCTATGAAAATGTCTGGTTATCGGTAGGGGACATGGGAGAAATGAGGGTAGGGCTAGCTTTTTCATATACTTATTTCAACAAATCTCCCAGTTTCTGCCCCAGTTCTCATTCCTGCCTTTGTTACTTTTGCTTCCTGTGAATTTAGCATCTCTTCTGTATCTACCAGACCATTGGCTTCTTTGACACTGTACCTTCTCAGTTCCCAGTCTTGAAAGTTGCTTTTTCTATGGTTCCATTACTCAAACACTTACATCTATTTTATTTTATCCATTTTTTTCTCCTTCTATGAATGTTTTCTGATGCTCAACTGTTTTGGGTAAGCTTTTTTGGCTCATACAATAAGGAATTACTATTTTACATAACAAGAACACTGGAGCAAGTGTTCCTCCCCGGTTGGCTTGTTGGAAGTTCTTGCATCTTTCCATCTGTCAACTGTGGTGTTCAAGCCATCTTCAGGCAAGTTCTCCTCAGGGCCACAAGATGGCTCTAGGAGATTCCATTATTACTTCATGGGAAGACTCAGGACATGGTTCCTGTGCCTCATTTACTATCACTGAATCTCTCATTTATGGGCCAGACAGTGGTGGTTAAGATGGAGAAGGATAGCTGCTGAGGAAGGAGAGAAAGAGAGTGTCTGGATCATATAGGTTCTTTGGGGGTTGCATTTATAATTTACACTTTATTCTAACTGTAAAGGAAAGTCATAGAGAGTAATAGAAATCACATAGAGATTGGTGTGATTTTTGTTGTTGTTGTTGTTGTTGTTGTTGTTGTTTAGCTTTAAAATATCAAACTGGGGAGCACCGAGGTGGCTCAGTCATTTGAGCTGCTGGCTCTTGATTTCTGCTCAGGTCATGATCTTAGGGTCCTGGGATCAAGTCTCACATCAGGCCCTGTGCTCAGTGGGGAGTCTGCTGAAGAGTCTCAATCCCCCTTCTCCCTCTTTGTTCCTTCTTCCACTCATGCTTGCTTTATCTCTCTCAAGTAAATAAATAAATATTTTTAAAAGGTTTTACTTATTTATTTGACAGAGAAAGAGATCACAAGTAGGCAGAGAGGCAGGCAGAGAGAGAGGGAGAAGCAGGTTCCCTGCTGAGCAGAGAGCCTGATGTGGGGCTGAATCCCAGGACCCTGAGATCATGATCTGAGCCAAAGGCAGAGGCTTAACCCACTGAGCCACCCAGGTGCCCCTCAAATAAATAAATATATCTTTTTAAAAATCAAAATAAATAAAATATCCCACTGGATTTTACATGGGGGAGAGATTGATTATGGGATGACATATAAGAAAGATAGTAGAGAAACTTGGGAATAGTAATCTAGAAGAGCTAAAGTTAATATTAAATAATATATTTCTATCCCCTGAATATAAATTAATACCAACAGAAAGTAAAATTTTGCAAGCTTAATTCACTCTCCAAAAAGAACATTTTTTTCTGTATGCCTGTGAGAATTTTCTCCTTCACCTTTCTTCTTATGTTTTGTTAAAATAAATACCAAAAATCATAATAAAGTATACAAATATACACAAAGCTCCAGTGTTAATGCTTCAGTCAGGATTTGTAAGTCCACAAAATTAAAAGAAGAATTTCCTCTCCTTTTTAACTAATGTGCTGTCTAATACACACTATAACTTATTGCAGAGTATGTCCCATACCTTGTAGATGAAAGCAGAAATGTTACAAAGTACTATAAAACTATAATTTAGTGTTTGTTCTTCTATTTAGACATAGGAAATAAGACCTATGAAAACTGACAGAGTTTCAATGTATTTTTCCATCCAGATGTGTCTATTCTCTCTCTCTTTTTTAAGGCTTCTCATTTGATGGCATTTCAATATAAATGTCATCACTCAATAATTTTTTGTGATTATCTTCATTAAAATGCTACAGAGTACTTACATTTACTTTAAGGTATTTTGCTAATTGACTGTCTAATGTGAAAAGATATTATTCTCTTTGTATTTTTACATTCTTCTTGATGATTTATTTGGAAATATATTTGGAAATATATTTCCATTAGAAAATATATTAAGTAAGTATGTAGGCATCTTTGTAAAATGTTAAAATAATTTCTAATGTTTGCTTCAGTTCTTTCAGGTTTCTATATACATATTATAGTATTTGAAAATAATGATACTTTTGTCCTTTTTTTCTCTTCTTGCCTTACTTCTCTGTGGAAAGAACCCAAAATAATACTAATGAGGATATTTTTAGTGCGACTACATAAAAATGGCAATTTGATATCCTTTAAATTTAAATATTAAGAATTGCATTTAAATGGCTAGAATATTCTACATAAAA
>ML105845.1:0-23414 GCA_003697995.1 Taxidea taxus jeffersonii | reverse complement strand
ACAGTGATTCTCAGATTTATTAGATTTTTTTACAATATTGAATATTTTTACTCAAAAACGGCAATTTCAGGTATGATTCATCTTAACAGAAAGATACACAATGAATTGTTGAACATTGCATCAAAAACTAATGACATACTATATACTGACTAACTGAACATAATTTAAAAAAGATGAAAAATAATGAGGAAAAATATATCTGAAATGGTACCCCAAAGGGAAAGTGATAAAACTACACTTTAATCTAACAAAATTGGTAGGACTTTAATAAACTTTGAGGCAATATTATTACTTTGGGATCAGATTGATACTATAGAATGAAAAAGTGTCCAATTAACTAAAAAAGACTATTTGAAATATTTATTTGTAAAAACAAGCCAAACAAAATGACAAAATAACAGTGAAGTTGTAGAAAATTTGAGCAATATTATTAACAAAATTGGCCTTATATAAGGACATTAATTGAATTTTTCACTCAGTGAATACAGAATACATGTTTTTTGCAAGACTATGTAAAATATTAACAAATGTAATGCTCTCTTAATGCCTATCTCAATAAATTTCAAAGAAATGTAATAATATAAAGCATGTTTTTAAATAAAATACAATTAATTTAGAAATCAATGACAAAAGATAAATACAAAATTACTATTTTCTTGAATATTAACTCCTGGTTCATAGAAAAATATAAGGATCTGGAAAAATTTGCAAACTATAAATAATCTATATATCAAACTTGTGGCACACAACTAAAAATTATTAGGAGAAAAGTTACTCCAAATATTTACATTGGAAAAGAAAAAAAGACTGAACAATTATTAATTCTACGTACATTCCATGAAGGTAAAGAAAGAAAATCCAATTTAAAAAAGTAGATGATAATTGACTTTCCCTAAGGAATAACATGGAGGACATTAGGAGAAAGAAAGGAAAAGTGAATTGGGGTAAATCAGAGGGAGAGACAAAGCATGAGATACTGTGGATTCTGAGAAACAAATGGAGGGTTTTGGAGAGGAGGTGGTGGGGGGATGGGTGAGCCTGATGGTGGGTGTTAAGGTGGCAGGCATTGCATGGAGCACTGGGTGTGGGACACAACTAAAAATTATTAGGAGAAAAGTTACTACAAATATTTACATTGGAAAAGAAAAAAAGACTGAAAAATTATTAACTCTACATACATTCCATGAAGATAGAGGAAGAAAATCCAATTTTAAAAAGTAGATGATAATTGACTTTCCCTAAGGAATAACATGGAGGATATTAGGAGAAGGAAAGGAAAAGTGAATTGGGGTAAATCAGAGGGGGAGACAAAGCATGAGATACTGTGGACTCTAAGAAACAAATGGAGGGTTTTGGAGAGGAGGTGGTGGGGGGACGGGTGAGCCTGGTGGTGGGTATTAAGGCGGCAGGTATTGCATGGAGCACTGGGTCTGGTGCATAAACAATGAACACTGAAAATATAAATTTAAATTAAAAAATAAAATAAAATAATAAAAAAGTAGATGAAAATAATGAATGATTATAGCAGAGATCAATGAAATAGAAAACAAACATGTAATAAAATAATTATTAGGAAGGCCAAATCTTATTATTTGAGAAGACAAAAAAAAAATTATAACACCCCTGGTGAGATTTCAGTAAGAATAAAAACACCTCACACATTTCCATGTGTCTGTTAGCCATTTTGCATGTGGTTTTTTTGGAGAGGTGTTTGCTCATGTCTTCTGCCAATTTTTTGACTTGATTATTTGTTTTTGGGTTGTGAGTTTGAAAAGTTCTTTATAGATCTTTGTTCTTAGTCCTTTGTCTGTAGTGTCATTTGCAAATATCTTTTATTCTGTTGGTTGCCTTTTTGTTTTTTTTACTATTTTCCTTGCTGTGCAGAAGCTATTTATCTTGATCAAGTCCCAAAAGTTCATTTTTGCTTTTGTTTCCCTTACCTTTGGACACATGTCTTGAAAAAAGTTGCTGTGGCCAATGTCAGAGCGTGTTCATCATCATTAGCCGTAAGGGAAATTAAAATAAAAACCACATTGAGATACTACTTTATACCAGTTAGAATGACAAAAATTGACAAGGCAAGAAACAACAAATGTTGGAGAAGTTGTTGAGAAAGGGAGCCCTCTTACACTGTTGGTGGAAATGTAAATTGGTGCAGCCACTTTGGAGAACAGTGTGGAGATTCCTCAAAAAATTAAAAATAGAGCTACCCTATGACCCAGCAATTGCACTACAGAGTATTTACTCCCAAATATAGATGTAGTGAAAAGAAGGGCCATATGCACACCAATGTTCATAGAAGCCATGTCCTTAAGAGCCAAACTGTGGAAGGAGCCAAGATGTTCTTCAACAGATGAATGGATAAAGAAGATGTGGTCCATATATACAATGGAATATTATTCAGCCATCAGAAATGATGAATACCCAACTTTTGCATCAAGTTGGATGATACTGGAGGAGATTATGTTAAGTGAAATAAGTCAGACAGAGAAAGTCAATTATCATATGGTTTCACTTATTTGTGGAACATAAGTAATAGCATGGAGGACATTAGGAGAAGGGAAATATGAAGGGGGAGAAATTGGAGGGGGAGGAAAAACCTTGAGAGACTATGGACTCTGGGAAACAAAAGGAGAGTTTGGTTTTTTTTTTCGTTGTTGTTTTTTTTTTAATTTATTTGACAGAGAGAGATCACAGTATGCAGAGAGGCAGTCAGAGAGAGAGGGGGAAACAGGCTCCCCGCCGAGCAGAGAGTCTGATGTGGGGTTTGATCCCAGGACCCTGGGATCATGACCTGAGCTGAAGGCAGAGGCTTTAACCCACTGAGCCACCCAGGCATCCCGAAAGGAGAGTTTTAAAAGGGAAAGGCATAGGGGGATAGTTGAGCCTGGTGATGGGTATTAAGGAGTGCACAGTTTGCTTGGAGCACTGGGTATTATATGAAAACAATGAATCATGGAACACTACATCAAAAACTAATGATGTATTGTATGGTGACTACATAACACAATAAAAAATACAATAAATAAAACAAAATAAAATAAAGTAAGATAAATGCTTAGTAAAATATACCACACATAATTAATATTTAGAAATAAAATATGAAGCATCACTATAAATACTGAAGACATTTAAAACTAATGATATTATTAAAATCTTTGTTCTAATTCTGCAAAAATTCAGATATAATTTATTTATTTAATTTACAATTTCTTGAAAAAAAAAATCTTACCAAAACATACCCAAGAAGAATTAGAGAAATTCTGGCAGGAAGACTGTAGTAACATCATATGCTTTTTTTTTTTTTTTGTCTATTTGTGCTTTTGATATGCCCAAACACATTCATGAAAACGAAACAGAGAAGCTCAGATAACAAAATGAGAGGTAGGAGGATAGAAAATATGTAGCATTTTCAACCAAATTAGGTGAAAGGAATCCCAGTGAAACCTAGACTAGGGGAAGGCATGACCAAATACAAAGAGCCACCGGCTATACATGGAACCAGTCATTGTTCCAAAATGGCACAGAAGTTTGAAGTATAGAATGAAATCTGGAAACACAAAAAAGTGATAAATACCACCCCCACTGTAAAAAACAAAAACTGAAATCTAAGCAGTAATCTGATGAGCAAATCTGAGATAAACTAGTGTTATTTAGAAAAGTCCTCACAGGCTTCTCATTGTAAATATGTAAATATTTACTTCTCAAGTAAATATGAAATTTATGGGGAAAAATAAATGGGATGCAATACTAAAGCAGCCCAAATCACTTGAGACCCCAGAAAGATCACACATTTCCTTTCCAAAGGACAAAGTTCTACCCCAAAGAATAATACTTGGTAACAAAATCTAAATTAAGCTGGGTCATAGGAAAAAGATTGTTCAGAAATTGGAAAGATGTAAGGAGAAAAAAGGTATAGCATATGTAGAAAGAGTACTATAAAAGGAAAATGAAGTGGTGTAGAACTCTGACCTACAGAGAGACAAAGATTAAAACCCTTATGGAATTAACCTTAATTCCAAGGAATATAGAAGTGGTTACTTTTGATATTTTAAGATCCTTTTATTTTTAAGAGTGTGCCTTGAGCCATGAAGTTGAGAGCTACCCTGAACTATTGCTGCTTCCTCATAAGGTTCTCCTAATAGAACAAAGCAAGGACTTAGGAACATGCTTATATTAACTGAATAGCATGCCAACAAATAATAAAACCTACCAGAAAAAAGTGACACAAAGAAATATAAAATGTGAAATGTAAAAATGTGATAAAAAATGTGACACTCTGGATACCCCTTCCTCACCATGTTTGGCATCTGGCCACCCCACTTACAGCATCTCTGTGTCATTGCCATGGACATTTTCTGGCTCCTAGAACTCTGCTTCTCTACTTCCATAGTTGAAGAAGTGCCTTGGAATAAAAGCTCTCCTGGAGCAATCCTCAATCAATAATGGGAATTTAAAAATACCTGGCTCAAACACCCTTTATGGAATACATCACAAACTTGCATGCCATCCTTGTGTAGGTGACATGCTAAGCTTCTCTGTATTATTCCAATTTTTAGTACATGTGCTGCTGAAATGAGCATGTTCAAATGTCCAATCATTCTGGACAGCATTTATGTTTTAGTGTCTGAAGTTCTCCAGGAGGACGATGCTCTAGTTACCCAGAAAGGTGTTATTGATAATGCACTCAATTGCCTGTGTTTCCTTCCTTTGCTCCACTTACTTCCATTATCTCCCCATGTGTTTCCTCCATCTTTCAAAGAAACTGTTTCACCTGAATCCTTTTCTCATGGTTTCCTTCTGGGAAACCAAAACTAAAGACAAAAACTCTAGCCTAATATTTCAAAAGTATTTAAAATGAAAAAAAAAACCTATTGGTGAAGAATATCATGGTAAACACTGTAAAAGGAAGAAAAAACAAAAAAGAGAAGAGTACAATTATCAAATACAAATGGAGAAAAGATAAAAAGGGCATGAGTAAAAAGGAATACAGACAGAATTCATACTAATGAATCACTGAACCCTACATCAAAAACTAACTGAACATAAAAAAGAAAATAAATGATTGGTAGAAATCTTTGTGGAAAAAAAAAAGACATTCAAGAAAACTCAACATATTTAATATGGAACTTTTCTGATAAAAGCACTAAAGCAATGAAACTAGGCAAATATTTAAGACTATAATAAATAACTCACAGAGATGAAAAAAAGTACAGCATTGGGAATATAGTCAATAATATTGTAATAATGTTATATGGTGACAGATGGTGACTTTACTTATCATGCTGAGTCCTGTATAGAATTGTTGAATCACTATATTGCACACCTGAAGCTAATACAATACTGTATGTCCATTATATTAAAATACAAAACTACAATTCAAAGAAATGATAATACAATAAAATTATTTGAATTTACATATTGAAAGCACACTGCATAAGTCTAAGAAGTCTGTCTAAAATGGTTATATATTGTGTGAATTTCAGTCATATGACATTCTGGAAAGGGCAAATATATGAAGACAGTAAAAAGAGCACTGTTTGCTAGGGGCTGAGTGGAGGTAGGAATAAATTAGTAGAGCACAGAAGATTTTTAGGGCAGTGGAACTATTCTGTATGTGACTGAAATGGGGGGGGTACATAGCATTATAGATATGTCATAACTCGTAAAAGGTACAACTCAAAGAGTTCACCCAGTTGTACATTATGACCCTTAATCAATAATAATGTACTAATATTGGTTCATCAATAGTAACAAACGTATCACCCTAAGGAAATATGTTAATGGTAGGAAAAACCATTTTGACAGGAAGAAACGTATTTGGAGGATGTTCTGTACTTTCTGCTCAATTTTGTAAGCCTAAAACAGCTATAAAAATAAAATCTAAATTGAAAAAACGTTGATCATCACTGGCCATCAGGGAGATTCAAATCAAAACCACACTGAGATACCACCTTACACCAGTTAGAATGGCCAAAATTAACAAGTCAGTAAATAACATGTGTTGGAGAGGATGTGGAGAAAGGGGAACCCTCTTAAACTGTTGGTATGAATGTAAGTTGATGCAGCCACTTTGGAAAACAGAGTGGAGATTCCTCAAAAATTTAAAAATAGAATTACCCTATGACCGAGGAGTTGTACTACTGGGTAGTATCTTTACCCCAAAGATACAGATGTAGTGAAAAGAAGGGATACATGTACCCCAGTGTTCATAGTAGCAATGTCCACAATAGCCAAACTATGGAAAGAACCAATATGCCCTTCAACAGATGAATGGATACAGAAGGTGTGGTCTATATAACAATGGAATATTACTCAGCCATCAAAAAGGATGAATACCCAACTTTTGCATCAACATGGACAGGACTGGAGGAGATTATGCTGAGTGAAATAAATCAAGCAAGGAAAGTCAATTATCATATGGTTTCACTTACCTGTGAAACATAAGGAATAACATGGAGGACATTAGGAGAAGGAAAGGAAATGTAAAAGGGGGTGATCAGAAGTGGAGACATACCATGACAGAATGTGGACTCTGAGCAACAAATTGATGGGTTTAGAGGGGAGGGGGTAGGGGAATGGGTAAGCCTGGTGGTGGATATTAAGGAGGGTATGTATTGCATGGAGCACTGGATGTTATACGTAAATAATGAATCTTGGAACACTACATCAAAAACTAACATTGTATTATATGGTGACTAACATAACACAATAAAAAAAAAATCTGTATGGAAACACAAAAGACCCTGAATAACCAAAGCAAACTTGAAAGAAAAAAAAGAATAAAACTGGAGGTATCACGATCCTAAATATCAAGATATATTACAAAACTGTAGTAATCAAGACAGTAGGGTAATGGCCAAAAAAAAAAAAAAAAAAAAAAAGACACCAGAACAATGAAACACGATAGAGAGCCTAGAAATAAACACAATTATATGGCCAATTGATCTTTGACAAAGCAGGAAAGAATATGCAGTGGGAAATAGACACTCTCTTCAACAAATGGTGTTGGGAAAAGTGGACAGCTATGTACAAAATATCACAAAGCTAAACCCAAAATAGATTAAAGACTTAAATGTGAGACCTGAAATCACAAAAAAAAAAAATTCATAGAAGAGAGCACAGGCAGTAATTTCTGTGACATATGTTGCAGAAAATTTTTTCTGGATATGTCTCCTGAGGTCAGGGAAAGTAAGCAAAAATAAACAACTGGTACTTCATCAAGATAAAAATCTCCTGCATACTGTAGGAAGCAATCAATAGAACTAAAAAAAGAGCATACTGAATAGGAGAAGATATTTGTAAATGACATTTTTTTGATAAAGGGTTAGTATCCAAACTATATAGAAAATATACAATTCCACACCATAAAAACAAGCAATCCAATTAAAAAATGGCAAAAGGCATGAACAGGTATTTCTTCAAAGAAGACATAGAGGTGGCCAACACATCTATGAAAAGATGCTCAACATCACTCCTCATCAGGGAACTGCAAATCAAAACCACAATGACATATCACCTCACACCTGCCAGAACAGCCAAAATCAACAATATGAGAAACAAGTGTTGGCAAGGATGTGGTGAAAAAGGAATGCCTGTGCACTGTTGATGGGAATGCAAGCCGGTACAGCTGCTGTGGAAAACAGTATAGAGGTTCCTAAATTTTTTAAAAAAATAGAACTACCCTATGATCCAGTAACTCCATTAGTGGATATTTACCCAAAGAACATAAAAACACTAATTCAAAGGTATACATGCACTCAATGGCTATAGAAGCATTATAGCAGGTGAACTCTGGAAACAGCCCAAGTGTCCACTGATAATAGATGGTAGATGATAGATAGATAGATAGATACAAACAATAGAATAATACTCAACTATAAAAATTGAAATCTTGCCATTTGCAGAGCATGGATCTAGGGGCTATAATGCTGAATGAAATAAATCAGTCATAGAAAAACAAATGCCATATGGTTTCACTTATAAGTACAATTTATGAAGGAAAACAAATGACCAAAGTGGTGGTGGCAGGGGAGGACAAAATCAACTATAGAGAAAAAAACTGATGGTTACCAGAGTGGAGGTGGGTGGAGGGGTGAAATAGATCATGGGGATTAAGAGTAATTTATCATGAGCATTAAGAAATGTATAGAAGTGCTGAACCATTATATTGTATGTTAACTATACTGAAATTAAAAAATTAAAAATTAGGAAGGCACTTGTAGAAGGATTTTAACTGCTTTAATTCTCCTCACTTCACCCTAGGTTTCTACTGCTGGTATTACCTCCAATGTTAGGAGGTGGTAGAAGCCTGCACTGTCACACAGCTAACCCTCTGCTCAGGGTCCAAGGCCCGCTCCTAATCAGCACTTGTACTCCATATGTTAGGTCCTCATTATCTTGCCTGGCCCAGAAGATATACTCAGTATGATTTAACTATTGCTAATGAGATCATGACCTCGTTAATTTTTTGGGAGTCCAACAAAAAATAACCTAATGCAGTGTTTCTACAGGTGTTGTTTGAAGCATCTGGCCTATGAAATGCTCCCTGAAAAGGGGACTTCAGTGCTACGTTACTTTGGGATCATGACATTTTTTTTTCTCTTTTAAGTAATAATAATACTCCTTAACATATTGAAAGCTCTGAGAAGTCTCAAAATATCATATCTCCTTAAAGCAGCATTTTATGAACTTAGCTGAGCTACAACCCATTGATTTGGCCTTGGATGCTGTTGTTATTGTCCTGAATAATACTTTTACTAATATGCCAGGCAAAAGAAGGACACAGTGACCTAATTGCACCACTATATCACATCTACACATTTCTGAACAACTCGCTATGTATTTTTTCATCTTTCCAGAACAAACATGTTCCTTTCACTGGTAGAAGCTGAGGCACAGATTGCTTAGATAACTTTGCAAGCTCATTCAGGTGCAGACTATTCTCAAAACCTACTTCTTGGCACTTTATATTTTGTTCATTGTAGCTGATCACAGAGATGGGAAACTTCCTCAATTCTTAATGCTATCTTTTCATAAATGAAGAAAATGTGGCCCAGTGACCTTAGATAAATCTGTCAATTTGCAAAGAGTGAGTAGGCTGGTGTGAGTTTGGAATTCAGGAGTAGCCCTTGCAGCCATTTATCTACTGTAACTGGCTGTCCCAACTTCCCCGCTCTGATTTTCATAGACTCCCTTGCTGGTCTTCTTTTTCCCTCTTCCTTTGATTTATTAGAAGGCCCATGACTCAATCATTGTACTTCTTGTTTCTATATACATATGCTCCCTACACAATTCCATGGTTTCTGATATTCTCAGTTTGCTCTTCATTATTCCTTCTCTGCCCTATCCCACTCCTCTCCTTGCCCTGAAGAGCTGACCTCCATGGACTGCACCATGTAGACCCCCCTGCCTCTGGCTTCTGGCTGTGTTCACTAATTAGGAAATACCTGCAGGAGGTCAGAGGGCATGAGGTCTGCTGGTAATATTATCTTGTCCCTTTATCTAAGACAACTGCTCATTTTGGGCAATGCTGTTCCCTTGGCTACAGTTCTTCCTGGATTCTTACAACAGTTCCCCACTGTTCTTATATTTTGAGTGCTGATGATAATCCCTGTTGGTGCCTTTCATGAAACTGTCTTTAATTACTCCTTCACTTGTGCCACCTTTTCTTACAGGACTTGTGTATCTAAAGACAACATTAATTGAATGGAAGACCCTCAAATGTGCATCCCCATCTCAGATATTTCATGAGAACTCAACATTCATATTTAATAAGTATTTCAAATTTAAAATAGCTGAAACCAAGATTCTGATATTTCTTTTTTCCTATCAAATTTGATCCTACCACAGTCTTTTGTATTTTAGGTAAATGACAATCCTTCCAATTGTTTAGAACTTAACTTCTCTGTCTTTGCCACACTCCATATCTGAAATGCAACATACTGTGTCCTTCTACCTTCAGTCATTTACAATATCTCCACTACCACTATTTTGGTTCATATTATTGCAACTGGACTACATGCTTCTGCTTTTGCTCCATGCATTCTTTTCTCAACACAGGTCCTATTGAAAGGAAGTCAGATCATGTCAATATTCTACTTAAAAACTTCCAGTGGCTTTATTTCTTACCAAAGGTCTTGCCGTGACCTACAAGCTCATACAGTTGACCCTGAGAATTCTCTGCCTTCATTGCTTCAAATCCATCATCCACTCCCCCAGCCACAACATATCCTCCATGACCCTTGAATATACCTGAAGCACTACTGCCTGGAGTTTTGTGCTTTCATTGCCTTCACCTCAATTGTACTTCTCCCAGATTTCTGTGAAACTCATTTCTTCACTCTCCTCTAATCCTAACTCAGATGTTACTTTCCCTGAACACTTTATCTGAAATTTCAAAATTCTTCACCCTAACACCTCCTATCTGCCTTCTCTGCTTTATTTTCCTCCTTAGCCTTTATTGCTAGCTAATATACTATATATGAAAAATATATATAGTTTTCTCCTTTTTTAGTGTCTCCTCACTAGAATGCAAATTACATGAAGTAAGCATTATTCTCTATTTTACAAAGGAAGAAGCCAAGACATAGGGAGGTGAAATGAATTGGTCAATATCCCAGCAGTGGATGAAATGCCTAGGTCCAAATAATGAGCAATCCAGGATTTCCATCAAGCAGAGATACTTTAGGGATGCCTGGGTGGCTCAGTTGGTTAAGTGGCTGCCTTCGGCTCAGGTCATGATCCCAGCGTCCTGGGATCGAGTCCCACATCAGGCTCCTTGCTCGGCAGGGCGCCTGCTTCTCCCTCTGCCTGACTCTCTGTCTGCCTGTGCTGGCTCTCTCTCTCTCTCTCTCTAACTAATAAATAAATAAAATCTTAAAAAAAAAAAAGAAGAGATACTTTAGGTATGAGATGGAAAACTGAATGGAATTCACAGAGATCTGGAAAGATGGTAGGTAAGGTATGGTTTTAGAGAGTGAACATAGTATACTTCTATACATGACTATATGAACATAGTATGAGAAGCAAGTAAAAGAGTGGGATAGGGAGACCAGATAATTACAGAGCACTTGGGCTATGTGGGCACACCCTCCTCACATACATTACCTCATTTCAAAAAAGAGAATTTCAGACCAATATCCTGATGAACATGGATGCCAAGATTCTCAACAAGATCCTAGCTAATAGGATCCAACAATGCATTGAAAAGATTATCCACCATGACCAGGTGGGATTTATCCCTGGGATGCAAGGGTGGTTCAACATTCACAAATCAATCAATGTGATAGAACAAATCAATAAGAGAAGAGAGAAGAACCTCATGGTCCTCCCAATTGGGAAAAAAATTAAATGGGGCACCTGGGTGGCTCAGTGTGTAAGCCTTTGCCTTCAGCTCAGGTCATGATCTCAGGGTCCTGGGATCGAGCCCTACATAGGGCTTTCTGCTCAGCATGGAGCCTGCTTCTCCCTCTCTCTCTTCCTGCCTCTGTTCCTACTTGTGATCTCTCTCTGTCAAACGAATAAATAAATAAATCATTAAAAAAAAAGAAGTAAAGCAAGGGTATGTAGTCTCACACTAAGCCATTTCAGTTTGGGCAAATATTTCACGTTCATGGGCTCTATATAGTGTATCTAAATGTAGCTACTATGTCTAAATATTTTCACTGTAACAGAGATATCTATGGATTGGCATATATCTGCAGAATATTTCACCTGTGTCAAAGAAAATGTATACTTACTGCAATGTTACTGTTATTTTGATTGGATGCTTTCCACATTTCAGAGTTCTGAATTACTGTCATCTTTTGAAATAATGCCATACTAATTTAAGTGCCAGCATCAGTTGAAATACTTCTTAGGTGCTTGTATGAAATTAACATAAAAGGGCCACACATTAAAAAAAGAAAAAGGTTTATCTCGAAGTAAGCACAGTAGCCTTCCAATATACACTGAATCACTATGAAACTGTTGCAATGTGACTAAAATAAAGGATTCTGGAAATTGAGACTCCCTGGATTTGTAGAATAATCTACAAAAACCAGAATAATGTATTATCAAGAGTAGTAATTAGGAGTAGTACAGGTGTTGGGACCAGAAGAATTTGGGGCCAAGTACTGATATTGCAGCTTCTTAATTGGGTAACTCCAGACAAGTGATTTAGTCCCTTTGATCAACTCTAAACAGGGCCATGGGAGGGAAATGACACATCCAATGTGTCATTCAAAGCTCTTGTTTCTTTATTGATTTTCTGCTTGGATGATCTGTCTATTCCTGAGAGTTGTGTGTTAAGATCCCCTACAATTAATATATTCATATCAATATGACTCTTTATTTTGACTAACAGTTGTCTTATGTAGTTGGCTGCTCCCGCGTTGGGGGCATACATATTTACAGTTGTTAGATCTTCTTGGTGGATAGACCCTTTAAGAATGATGTAGTGTCCTTCTATCCCCCTGACTGCAGTCTTTAGCTAAAAACCCAATTTATCCTATGTGAGAATTGCTACCCCAGCTTTCTTTTGAGGCCCGTTGGCGTGAAAGATAATTCTCCATCCCTTCACTTTCAGTCTGCCCTTCCTCGGGCAACCATCAGTTTGTTCTCTATAATTAATAGTCTGTTCCTTGATTTGTCTCTTTCTTTTTTTCCCTTTGCTCATTTGTTTCTTAAGTTCCACATATGAATGAAATTATAAGTTATTTGTCCTTTTCTGACTGACTTATTTCACTTAGCACTATACTCTGTAGCTCCATCCATGTCATTGCAAATGACAAGATTTCATTATTTTTTATGGCTGAATAATATTCCATCGTATATATACCACATCTTCTTTATCCATTCAATTGATGGATATTTGGCCGCTCCCATAGTTTGGCTATTGTAAGTAATACTGCTATAAACATACATGTTTATAGGTTCACGTGTCCCTTTGAATTAGTGTTTTGTATTATTTGGGTAAATACCTAGTAGTGTGATTGCTGGATCACAGAATAGTTCTATTTTTAACTTTTTGAGTAATCTCCATAATGTTTTCCACAGATGTTATACCAGTTTGCATTCTGACCAACAGCGCAAGAGGGTTCCTTTTTCTCTACATCCTCCCCAACACTTGTTGTTTCTTGTGTCATTTATTTTAGCCATTATAACAGGTGTGAAGTGATACCTCATTGTGGTTTTGATTTGTATTTCTCTGGTAATCAGTGATGTTGAGCAATTTCCATGTGTCATTTGAATATCTGCAGTTCTTCCTTGAGAAAGTACCTATTCATGTCCTCTACTCATTTTTTATGGATTATTCATTTTATGGGTGTTTATTTAATAAGTTCTTTATATATTTTGGATACTAACCCTTTATGAAATATGTCATTTGCAAAAATCTTCTCCCATTCCATAGGTTGCCTTTTAGTTTTTTTTATTGTTTCCTCCACTGTGCAGAAGCTTTTTATTTTGATGTAGTCCCAATAGTTTATTTTTTGTTTACTTTCCTTTGTTTCAGGAGACATATCTAAAAAAATATGGTTATGGCCAATATCAGAGACATTACTGCTTATGCTCTTTTCTGGGATTTTTATGTTTTCAAGTCTCACATTTAGACCTTTATCCATTTTGAGTTTATTTTTTTGTATGGAGTAAGAAAGTGGTTCTTTTTCATTCTATACATGGGTGTCCAGTTTTCCCAAAGCAATTTGTTGAAGAGACTCTCTTTTTCCCATTGGATATTCTTTCCTTTGTCAATGATTAATTAACCATATAATTGTGGGTTTATTTGGGGGTTTTCTATTATTTTCTATTGATCTATGTGTCTATTTTTGTGCTAATGCCATAGTGTTTAATTATTACAGCTTTGTAATATAACTTAAAGTCTGTAATTGTGACACTTCCAGGTTTGCTTTCCCTCTCCCCCCTCTCCCACCAAGTTTGCTTTGGCTATCGGCTATTTGGAGTCTTTAGTCATTTTATAAATTTTAGAATTTTTCTAGTTCTGTGAAAAATGCTCTTGGTATTTTCATAGGAATTGCATTGAATTTGCAGTTTGCTTTGCATTGTATGGACATTTTAACAATAGTTTTTATTCTATTCCATGAATGTGGAATGTCTTTCTCTTTCTATTGCTTTTCCCCCCTTTGTTCATTTTTTCTTTGTTTGTTTGTTAAATTCCACAAATGAGTGAAACCATATGGTATTTGTCTTTCTGTGACTGACTTATCTTGGGTATTAACTCTTCTTCAAATGTTTGGTAGACTTCACCTATGAAGCCATCTGTTCCTGGAGTTTTGTTTGTTGGGAGGTTTTGTTTTGTTTTGCTTTTGTTTTTTCCTGATTCAATTTCAGTGCTGATTATTGGGCTGTTCAAATTTTCTACTTCTTCCTGTTACAGTTTTGGTAGTTGACATGTTTCCAGAAATTTGCCCATTTCTTCTACATTGTCCAATTTGCTGCCATATAGTTTTTCATAATATTCTCTTAGAATTGTTCATAGTTCTGTGAGTCTGACTAGAGGTTTATCAATTTTATTGATTTTTTTTCCCAAAGATCCAAGTCCTGGGTTCAATGACCTATTCTATTGTTTTTTTGTTTAGTTTCTATGTTATTTATTTCTGCTTTAATTTTTATGATTTCCTTGTTTCTTCTGCTTTTAGGTTTTGTTTTTTTCTTTTTCTAGCTCCTTTGGGTGTAAAGTTAGGTTTTTACTTGAGATTTTTCTTGCTTCTCGAGGGAGGCCTGTTTTATTATAAATTTCCCTCTTAGAACCACTCTTCTTGCATTCCATAGGTTGTAGGTTATTGTGTTCTCTTTTTCATTTGTTTTTATGTACTTTTTGGTTTCTTCTTTGATTTCTTGGTTGACCATTCAGTGTTTAGTTGCATGGTATTTAACCTCCGTGTATTGTGCTGTTTCCAGATATTTCCTTGTGGTTGACATGTAGTGTCATATAGCATTGTGGTCAGAAAAGATGCATGGAATGAATTTGATCTTTCTGTATTTGTTGAGGCTTGTTGTTTGGTGTAATATGTGACCTATTCTGGAAAATGTTCCATGTGCACTTGAAAAGAATGTGTATTCTGCTGCCTTAGGACAGGATGTTCTGAATATATGTATTTAGTCCATCTGGTTGAATGTCATTCAAAGCTATTGTTTCTTTTTTGATTTTCTGTTTGGATGATCTGTCCACTGATGTAAGTGGGGTGTTAAAGACCCTACATTATTTTATTATTTTTATTTATTATTTTATAATTAGTTCCTTTATGTTTGTTATTAACTGTTTTATGTATTTGAGTGCTCCTGTGCTGGGTGCATAAATGTTTACAATTGTTCTGTACTCTTGTTGGATTGTCCCCTTTATTATTATATAGTATTCTTCTCTGTCTCTTGCTACAGCCTTTGTTTTAATATGTATTTTGTCCAATATAAGTATTGCTCCTCTGTCTTTCATTTGACATCCATTTTCATGATAGGTGCTTCTCCATCCTGTCTCTTTCAATCTGCCAGTGTCTTCAGGTCTAAAGGCAGCATTTAGATGGATCTTGTGATGTTTGTTTTGTTTGTTTGTTTGTTTGTTTTTATAATGCATTCTGTCACCCTAGGTCTTTTGATTGAAGCATTTAGTCCATTTAAATTCAAAATAATTATTGATACATACATATTTATTGTTATTCTAAAATTTGTTTTGTGGTTGTTTCTGAAGATTTTCTTTGATCCTTTCTTGTCTTCCTCTCTTTCAAGGTTTGCTGATTTTCTTTGGTGATAGATTCGGATTTCTTTCTTTTTATTCTTTGCATGTTTATTAGTAGGTGCTGATATGGTTATTTTTAGGTTTGTGTGTAACGTCTTCTGCATATAGCAATCTATGATAGATTGATGGCTGTTTAAGGAGTACTTTTTTTTTTTTTAGTTCCTTGATGGATTTTTTTACAGAAATATTCATTTATCTGCTTTTGTGTTTCCCAGATTTATACTATCACTTTTGGGCTATCCTTTCCACTCAAAGATTCATCTTTAATATTTCTGTCACAGCTGGTTTAGTGGTCATGAACTCCTTTGCTTTTTATTTGTGTGGAAAACTCTTTATCTCTGTTATTCTGAATGACGCTGAATACAATATTCCTAGCTGCAGATTTTTCGCATTCAGCATGTTGAATATAACATGCTACTTCTTTCAGACTTGCTATGTTTCTGTTTACAGATCTGCAGCTAGCCTTATTGGTTTTCCCTGATAAGTTACTTTCTTCTTTTGTCTTGCTGTTTTTAAGTTTTTTTCTATACCACAATATTTTGCCAGTTTAATTACAATGTATCTTGGTGTGTGTCTGCTTTTGTTGATTTTGGTGGGAGTCGTCTGTGTTCCCAGAATCTGGATATCTGTTTCTTTCCCCAGATTAGGAATGTTTCTAGCTATTATTTCTTCAAATAAATTTTCTACCCCCTTTTCTCTCTTTTTCTTCTGAGACCCCTATAATATTAACATTATTACCTTTGATAGAGACACTGCATCCTCTCAATCTATTCTCATTTTCATACCTTCTAGGTCATTGATTAGTTCCTCTGCATCTTCCATCCTGCTGCTTATTCCATCAAGTGTGTTTCTCATTTCATTTATTATACCCTTTATCTCTCCTATGTTATTCCTTATCTCTGTGTTATGGGGCTTATTAATGTCTTCCACTCTTTTCTCAAGTCTAGTAATTATCCTTATGCTCATTACTTTAAATTCTCTATCAGGCATGTAACCAATGTCTGTTTTGCTTAGATCTCTGGCTGTGGCCTTGTCCCATTCTTTAATTTCAGATAAATTTCTCTGTCTCCTGATTTTGCTTGTCACTGTGCCTGTTTCTCTGTGGTAGGAAAGTCAGCTATATCTCCTGTTCTTGAGGGTAAGGGCCTTAAGAATATGAGGTCCTGGAGTGCCATGCAGTGAGCCCCCTGCTTCCCAGGGCCTGGCACTTCCAGGAGTATCTCTGATGTGTTGCTGCAGGTGCTCTGCTGTTTTGTCCTGGCTGCTTTATTCTTTAAGCCATTCATCTGCAGAGGCTCTTTTTGCCTGTTGTGGGCAATGTTTTGTCCCTAGCCTGAATGTGGTGATTTTTGTTTTGTTTTGAAGATTTTATTTATTTATTTGACAGAGAGAGAGAGAGAGAGATCATAAGTAGGCAGAGAGGCAGGCAGAGAGAGGGGGAAGCAGGCTCCCTGCTGAGCAGAGAGCCCAATGCAGGCCTCTATCCCAGGATTCCAGGATCATGACCTGAGCTGAAGGCAGAGGCTCAGCCCTATGAGCAACCCAGGCACCCTGAATATGGTGTATTTTAACTAGGTGTGCCCTTGTCTGTTTGTGAAATTAGACCTGTTGTCACTGCCATTGGAACTGAGATTTCATAAAACTCCTGCATTGAGAGACATTATGTTGGCAGGGGTTTTGACTGGTCTGGGGGAAGGAACCCATCTCCTGGGACTGTGGTGGTTCCACTAGATCATCACTGGGGGAGGGGGACAGTGGCTTAGTGTAAGCAAGTGAAGTAGGAAATGTCTGCTGCACTAGTTCTCACAGGCGACCCTGTTCTTATGCTGAAGGGTGTGGGAGGAAAACATACCTGTCAGTTTCTTTTCCCAGGCGTGTCTCTTTTGAATGTTTCCTCTCTGGGATGTGCTCTAGTATGAGTGAATAACCTCCCCACTATATATCCAATTTGCTTTTCAGATTACTGTCTCCATGCTGTGTGTCTGGGGATTGTTTGCCTATCTTGTCTCCAAGAGCAGCACAATGCCTCCAGGCTCTATTCCAGCAGAGCCCACTAACCTTTAAAATTCCATGCTTTCTTTTGCCAGAAGTCATAAAATTTAGCTCTTCTTACTTTCCAAGCCAATTTTTATGGGGATTTATTTTTCCACGTGCACTCTCCTGAGTACTGATCTGCCTCTTGACCTTCTTCATGACTGCGATCCCCCCACCCACAGTAGTAGTCAGAATCCATTTCTCTCCCAAACCATGCCTCTGTACTTTCTACCCTCTTTCATATGGCCCCCTCTCCACCTTTAGTTGTGGAGTTTGTTCTGTCACTCTGCAGGACAATTTCTCAGGTATTTAGGGTGATTTCATAGTTATCTAGTTGTATTCATGGGATGAGAAGCTTAGGGTCCTCCTATTCTGCTGCCATCTTCCTATCCTTACCATGTTTTGATTCTTATCAGATAGTTTTAACCTTCCTTATATATAACACTATAGGTTCTTTAAGAATAAATATCAGAAAAAAGTTACAAGCCAATATCCTAATGAACTTCGATGCACAGATGGAATGGCTATCACAAAAATGACAAGAGATAATGACTTAGAAAGGATGCGGAGAAAAGAAACCCTTGTCTCTTAATGGGAATGTAAATTTGGATGGGAATGGGAATTTAAATTGATGCAGCCACCATGGAAAACAGTTTGGAAGTTCCACAAAAAGTTAAAAATAGAACCACCATATGATCCAGCAATTCCACTTCTGGGAATATAACCAAAGAAAGTGAAAACAGGATTTTGAAGAAATAAGTGTACCACCATGTTGCAGCTTTATTCACAATAACCAAGATATGGAAACAACGGAACTATCAATGATGAATGGTTAAAGAAAACATAGTATATGTGTATTTATGCAATAGAATATTATTCAACCACAAGAATCCACAAGGAGGACATCCTACCATTTACAACATGGATAGAACTTAAGGGCATTATACTAAGTGAAATAAGGCAGAGAAAGACAAATACTGTATGATTTCTGCTGTATTATCTCAATTATATTTGGTATTTTTAAAAAGTTGGACTCATAGAAACAGAGTAAAATCATGGCTACCAAGGGCTGTGGGAGGGGGTGAGAGGAATGAGGTGATGTTGGTCAAAGGTAAAAACTTTCAGTTATAAAATGAATAAATTCTGGGGATTTAATATACAGCATGGTGATTATAGTAAATAATAATGTATTATATATTTGAAAGTTGCTGAAGGTAGATTTTAAAATATTCTCACCCCAAAAGGAAATGATAAATTATATGATATGAAACACGTTAGCTAATGCTAAAATGTTCATTATCTTGCTAAATATATGAAATATGTTGCACACCTTAAACTTGTACAAAGTTAATGTCAAATATATATCAATAAAACTAGCAAAACGGGTATGTTTCAGGTCTTTCTTTGGAATTGGTATTATAATTGTGTTGTGTTTAATAAAAATACTATAAGTAGGCATCATCCAACATCTTATTTCTACAGCTGAACAATTCCTGCATCTAATTCATCACCTTGCTTTCTTAGAGAATGGATACTTCCCAATTTTTTTAAACTTTCATGCCTTGACAAATCAAGGCAGCTAAATTTGATAAAAGTTCCATGACATTTTTTTCAGGAATTAACTCATTTTATTGGGCTTCAATATCAAGCCACCAATACCTGACCTCATCCAAATATGAGGTCTCATATTTGTAATATGTTGGCACTCAATAAATTGTAAATCTCAACAACACACAAACTCTCCTGAATAACAATCTTGGTGGGACAGGGGGTATAGGCAGACTTCCTCGGACCCAGAACACCCTTGATCATGTCTTGTATGTCACAATAGATAGTGAAAATAGTAGCTAGTTTCCTTCTTTTTCCCTACCATTCATCAAGACAGAGCTGCTTGTTTTCTTCCCAAGGAAACTGAGTTTCACACTGATGTGATTGAAGTGCCTCTGCAGGATTCCTCTGGGGTTCTTCATAAAATCTGGGTGATCCTTCAGAGTGACATTTACATTTTGTGAAATGTCAACTGTCTGGTTGCTGAGAATGCTCATCATTCTTCTAGCAGATACAGCAAAGAGAGAACCATGTCTTTTATCTCTACATTTGGTTACTTGTTATGGTGTGTGGTCAAGGTATGTTGAAGTTTTATATTGAACATGTTATCTCTATCCTTCCCAGCCCTTTTATCCATTTACTTGTTTACTTATCTATAGTAAGCTATTTCTGGTGTGTGTGTGTGTGTGTGTGTGTGTGTTCAAGCTCCCAGACATCTCTAGAATTATTTGCATTACCATTTTTAATACAGGCTGAGATGGCTATCAATTTATCATTTCCTTTTGGTGTGAGAATATTTTAAAATATACCTTCAGCAACTTTCAAGTACAGTATTATTTACTATAATCACCATGCTGTATATTAAATCCCCAGACTTTATTCATTTTATAACTGGAAGTTTTTACCTTTGACCAACATCACCTCATTCCTCTCACCCCCTCCCACAGCCCTTGGTAGCCATGATTTTACTATCTGTTTCTATGAGTTCAATTTTTTTTTAAAGATTTTATTTATTTACTTGACAGATAGAGAGATCACAAGTAGGCAGAGAGGCAGGCAGAGGGGTGGGGGGGAAGCAGGCTCCCTGCTGAGCAGAGAGCCTGATGTGGGACTCGATCCCAGGACCCTGAGATCATGACCTGAGCCGAAGGCAGCGGCTTAACCCACTGAGCCACCCAGGTGTCCCCATGAGTTCAATTTTTAAAAAATACCAACATGCATACCTGGGGGCAGTAAACAGAGTGTGAAGCACTATATCCTACAAGAAAGCCATCTTTTACATGTGTTTTGAAAAGCAAAACGTGTTTACATCCTTACTTGTCTTAATTTCCAGGATTCTTTCTAGATGTGCAGCCAACAAATACAAAACATATGTAAACAAGTATATCTTTCAGAATAGCATCATAGTATAGTCATTGTTGTGCAATTTGCTTTTTTTAACTTGAGAATATGTGTACTGAAAACAAGTGGAATTATTTACCAATAAAAGAGTATATCTTGGATTTGATTAAATCTTGGGAAAGAAAGGAATGAGATGAAGGTGGAGATGCAACAATGACCATGAGTTGATAGCAGCTGAAGCTGGCCAATGTATAAAAGACTCCCCATGTTTTCTACTATTATCATGATATATATGTGGGGAGTCTATCTGATACATGTATGTATGTATATATATATATATATATAATTATTTTTTATACTTTAAAACATTTTATTGTAAAACAAACACATACACAAAGCAAATATTTAGTTCAACAATTTATCTCAAAGAAAACATCTGTCAAGAAATAATGGTAACCATGCTCTTGCTCTCTTGTTCAATTATGGATTTAGCAATAGATATTGACCTTTTCTCTGAAACAACTGTTGATTTAGTATTTCCATTTTGTTTTCTATTTCATTTATTTCTGCCCTTACATTAATACCTTTCTGCTTGATTTGCAGATACTGTGTTGTGTTGAATTTTAACTAACTTCTTTTTTTAAAAAGATTTTATTCATTTATTTGAGAAAGAGTGAGAGAGCATGAGAGGGGAGAAGGTCAGAGGGAGAAGCAGACTCCTCATGGAGCTGGGAGCCCGATGCCCGACTCGATCCCGGGAGTGCGGGATCATGACCTGAGCCCAAGGCAGTCACCCAACCAACCGAGCCACCTAGGCGCCCCTTAACTAACTTCTTTTTTTTTTTTTTATTTGCCAGATAACAAGTAGGCAGAGAGGTAGGCAGAGGGAGAGGAGGAAGCAGGTTCCCTGCTGAGCAGAGAGCCCGATGCGGGACTCGATCCCAGGACCCTGAGATCATGACCTGAGCTGAGGGCAGAGGCTTAACCCACAGAGCCACTCAGGCGCCCCACCCCCTTAACTAACTTCTTAAGATGAAGTCTTGGGACAAAAATTTAGACCTTTTTTTCATATCTTATCAGAACCATTTATAGTTATAAGATTTCCCTTTATCTTCACTCCACAATTTTTGATATCTTGTACTTTCATTATCATTCGGTTTTAAATATTTTAAAATTTTCCTTGTGATTTTTTAACCTATGCATTATATAGAAATGTATTATTAACTTTCAAATACTTGGGGAAATTTTCAGAAAACTTTTAGTCATTAATTACTAATTTAATGTGCTCAGAGAACATACACTGTATGATTCAATTTTTTTAAATTATTGAATCTTGTTTTTTTTTAAGATTTTATTTATTTATTTGACAGAAAGAGATCACAAGTAGGCAGAGAGGCAGGCAGAGAGAGAGAGAGAGAAGCAGGTTCCCTGTTGAGCAGAGAGCCGGACACTGGACTCTATCCCAAGACCCTGGAATCATGACCTGAGTGGAAGGCAGAGGTTTTAACCCACTGAGCCACCCAGGTGTCCCAAGACTTGTTTAATGGTTCAGCATACATACTATTTAGGTGAAAGTACCAAGTACACCTGGTAATTAAATTAAAGTAAATTGATCCATTCTGATTTTTTAAAAATTTGTTTATTTTTTTTAGTGTTCTAAGATTCATTGTTTATGTATCACACCTAGTGTTCCATGCAATACGTCTCTCCTTAATACCCACCACCACGCTCACCCATCTCCCCACACCCCTCCCCTCTAAAACCCTCAGTTTGTTTCTCAGTGTCCAGCCTCTCATGGTTTGTCTCCCCTTCCGATTTCCCCCCTTTACTTTTCCTTTCCTTCTAATGTCCTCCATGTTATTCCTTATATTCCACAAGTAAGTGAAACTATATGATAATTGACTTTCTCTGCTAGATTTACTTCATTCAGCATAATCTCCTCCAGTCCTGTCCATGTTGATACAAAAGTTGGTTATTCATCCTTCCTGATGGAGGCATAATATTCCATTGTATATATGGACCACATCTTCTTTATCCACTCATCTGTTGAAGGACATCTTGGATCTTTCCACAGTTTGGCGATTGTGGACATTGCTACCATTCTTATATTTTATGTTTTTTTTTAATAGTAGTGTTTATTCCATTAAAACTCCAATAGCTATTGATATAATGAGATTTTGGTCAGACATTTTACAATTTGTCCCTTTTTTTGCTTGTTGTTTTTGCTTCTATGTTCTTCCTGTCTTGCCTGCTTTTGGATTAAATATACGATTCCACTTTTGTATATCTGATTTCTTTTTAGCAAAACCTCTCTGCATTATTTTTTACTGGGCACTTGAAATGTTAAAATATCATTCTCAATTCTTTATTGTCTTCTTATTTAAAAATATGTGACTTTCCATAAAATATACAACCCTTGCAACTTCGTATGTCTATTTTCACCCCCATTGTCTATGTTGCCATCGTGATATGAGCATTTATAGACATATAGCTCACAAAAGTATTATATTATTGCTTTTAAATGGTCATATGTTTTTCAAAAAATTAAGAAATAAACAATAGTCTTTTGTAGTTACCCATATATTTACCACATCTGATTCTTCTTCTTTCTTCTTGACAATCTGAGTTCTAATCTAGAATAATTTCTCTTTCACCACAGAATTTCCTTTAGCATTTCTTGTAATGTAGATATTCTTGATGCCAAATTCAATTTTTTAATATCTGAAAATAACGGGGCGCCTGAGTGGCTCAGTGGGTT